>CAUYQG010274568.1:0-62180 GCA_963574415.1 Tarsius wallacei
CTGTGATTTTGTCTCTCCCCTCCTTTCTGTCTTTCTGCTTTCTCTCCTCTCTTTCTCCTCTTTCTCTCCTCTCTCTCTCTGCTCTTTCCTTCTCTTTTTACCTCTGTATCTCTCCTCTTGTGATTAGTATTTTTTTATCCCTTTACCTTCAACCTTTCAATATCTACATATATATATGATATATATACATATACATATATATATATATATATATCTATATATTTTTGAGTTATAGTCTCACTCTGTTGCCCAGGCTGGAGTGCAGTGGCACACTCACGGCCACCTCAGCATCCACCTGCTGGGCTCCTGCGATCCTTCGTCTCAGCCTTCCAAGCTGTAGGAACTATAGGCGTGTGCTACCACACCCGGCTAATTTTTTTTGTTGTTATTTATTGTAGAGACGAGGTCTTGCCAAGTTGCCTGGGCTGGTCTCGAACTCGTGGGTTCAGGCAATCCACTCACCTCAGCCTCCCAAAGTGCTAGAATTACAGGCTAAGCCACTGAGCCCAGCCCTTTAAGAAATCTTGATAGGAATTTTTTTTTTTTTTTTTGAGTTGGAGTCTCACTCTGTCGCCCAGACTGCAGTGCAGTGGCACGCTCCTGACCACTGCAGCCTCAACCTGCTGGGCTCTGGCAATCCTTCTGCCTCAGCTTTCCAAGTAGCCGGATCTACAGGTGTACGCTGCTAAGCCCAGCTAATTTTTGATTTATTGTAGAGACGAGGGTTCTCGCCAAATTGCTCTGGTGGGTCTCAAACCTGCAGGCTCAGGAAATCCACTTGCCTCGGCCTCCCAAAGTGCTGGGATTACAGGCTGAGCCACCGAGCCCGGCCATTGATAGAAATTTTTAACACCCAACAAAAAGGTCTTTGCTAAGTGATCTTATGTCCCATACCATTCATTATCTACATAGGGTACATGTATGAGCTATTAGTTTCTATAGACAAAAATTTAATATTTTGTCCCAGCTCTGAGTTATCTTTAACACAATGTAACTTTGTTTTTTTACCTTCCTGTAACTCTTAATTAACGATATACACATTCTCTGCCAAACAGATTTTCTTTCCATCACACATAAATGCAAACACAGCACCTTAAACAGTGCCTTCTGTTGGCTGTGAGTGTTAAAGCTTCTCTGTTACCCACGTTCTGCCGACTTGTCCATGGGATATGCTTTTAACATTTCCTTGGAAAACGGACTCTTGCTTGCCAACAGATTAGTAAGCAACTCTCCGAAGAGTACGAAAGGATCGTCAATCCCGAGAAGGCCACCGAGGATGCCAAGCCTGTGAAGGTCAAGGAGGAGCCCGTGAGTGACATCCCCTTTCCCGTCAGCGAGGAGCTAGAGGCCGACCTTGTGTCTGGAGAGCAGCCACTGCCCATGGGCGTCCTCGGGGCTCAGAGCGAGCGCTTCCCTGCTAACCTGGAGGCAGACGCTTCGCCACAGGCTGCAAGTAAGAGGAGTAACCGTGTTCACTTTGGTTCCAGGAGATCTGCCATTCTTAGTATGTTTGGCTTTTTGGAATCAAGCTCTGGGAGTAGAACAAAAGTGGGAGTGGGCAGGATGGAAAGGCCTAGGGCAAAACTGGCCTCATTGACGTAGAGATCCCAGCTCTCTTCTCTCTCCAGTCAGCGAAGAGAGGACCAGCAAAGCTTCACAGGCTTTCTTTAAAATAATCTCTGGTTGGCTGGGCACAGTGTCTCACACCTGTCATCTCAGCACTTTGGGAGGCTGAGGTGAGAGGATTGCCTGAGTTCGCGGGTTCGAGACCAGCCCGAGCAACTTGGCAAGACCTCTTCTCTACAATAAATAAAAAAATTAGCCAGAGGGATCGCCGGAGCCCAGCAGGTCAACACTGGGGTGGTCGTGAGTGTGCCACTGCACTCCAGCCTAGGCAACAGAGTGAGACTCCAACTCAAAAAAAAAAAAAAGAAAGAAGTTGATGTTCTCAGCCTGGGCAACTTGGTGAGACCTTGTCTCTACAATAAATCAAAAAATTAGCCGGTCGTGGTGGTACATGCCTGTAGTTCCAGCTACTTGGAAGGCTGAGGGGGGATGATAGCCTGAGCCCAGCAGGTCTAGGCTGCAGTGGCCGTGAGCATGCCACTGCACTCCAGCCTGGATGACAGAGTGAGACTGTTAAGGTGTAGGTGCAGTATGTGTTGTCCTGATGACTATGGTGACTCGGCCGATCCGGCCAGTTGGGCAGACATCCCTTCCTCTAGTGTTTTGTCCTGGTCCTTCCTGATGCCGTGCTTAGTTGAGCAAAGCTGCTGCCAGAGAGATTGAGGGGTGTTCTTGCTCAAGGATGTTTGAGTGGCTTTTCTGTTAGAGTATCCTAACAAATGGAAATTAGACATTGAAATGGGGCTTCTAGCCGGGCTCGGTGGCTCAGCCTGTAATCCTGCGCCTTGGGAGGCTGAGGTGAGTGGACTGCCTGAGCCCGCGGGTTCGAGACCCGCCTGGGCAACTTGGCAAGACCTCATCTCTACAATACATCAAAAAATCAG
Organism: Tarsius wallacei; assembly: GCA_963574415.1. Lineage (NCBI taxonomy): Eukaryota > Metazoa > Chordata > Mammalia > Primates > Tarsiidae > Tarsius > Tarsius wallacei. Next base: position 2,511 of record CAUYQG010274568.1, read on the forward strand.
CCGGGCGTGGTAGCGCGCACCTGTAGTTCCAGCTACTTGGAAGGCTGAGGTGGAAGGATCGCCGGAGCCCAGCAGGTAGAGGCTGCGGTGGCCGGGAGCGGCCACTGCACTCCAGTCGGGGCGACAGAGTGAGACTCCAACTCAAAAAAAAAAAAAAAAAAGAAATGGGGCTTCCCAGTTACAGGCAGCTGGACTCTTCTTCCATAGACTCTGTGATTGCCTCAAGAACCAGGACAACTGACTGATTGAGCTAGTTAGGTTGCAAGTTATTCTGGGCACTCAGTTGTTTACAAATATGAATTGTCATTTAATCAATGCACAAATGACTCAAATAGTGAAATCCTCAAATATGGTCTAGATGGAATTAGGCCATACTTTTAAAAGTGTTGGGCCAAAAACTTTACATCATGGAAGGAGTAATAACCATAGCAGAACAGCATTGCAGAATACACAGAGAGATGGGAGGACAGACTTTGCAACAACTTGGATGGACTTGTAATCTATCATACTCCATGATCTAGCACAGAAACAAAGAGCTGAGTACCACATGTTCTCACTCACAAGTGGACCCTGAATGTCCATCGTGACACGACAAGAAAGGGATTGACAGTGGCAAGACACTGCTGTGGGGGGAAGGGCACATAACATCAGTAAGGGTGCATAATTTCAATCCAGGCAAAGTGAGGTCAAATGGGAGGCCCAAGCTTCACCTGCACGTAGTCCACTTGTGTACTCAATCCTGACTTGTACTGCACATCTTTAAAATAAAAAAGAAATTGGCCGGGCTTGGTGACTCAGCCAGTAATCCCAGTACTTAGGGAGGCTGAGGCGAGTGGATTGCCTGAGCCCACGGGTTTGAGACCAGCCTGGGCAGCTTGGCAAGGCCTTGTCTCTACAGTAAATCAAAAATTAGCCAGGTGTGGTAGCGTGTGCCGGTAGTGCCAGCTACTCGGAAGGCTGAGGCAGAAGGATCGCCGGAGCCCAGCTAGTCGACATTGGGGTGGCAGTGAGCGTGCCACTGCACTCGAGCCTGGGCGATGGAGTGAGACTCCAACTAAAAAAAACCCCAAATTTTAAAAAAAGAGAGATGGGAAGGCCCAAGAGACATTGCAGACTGAGGGACCATGTCTCTTTGTCAGCGGAGACCAGGTAAGGAACTGCTGTCAGCATTATATAGTGATCGTTAACTTTCCATGAGAGAGGACCAGAGACCCAAACAAAAGGCAGGGAAGCAAGACAGCCCCATAAAAGGAGGAAAGGACAGGCAGACTAAACAACCGAGCAAGGCCCATGGCTATACCCGTCTCTGGGCTGTGAGCCAGGGAATCTTTCCACCTACAGAGTTTCACTTCCCTGGTTTAGCCAGAAAGGGGTGGGGGAGGCAGAGGGACAAAAGGTGGAAGAAGTAGAAAAGATGATGCTCAGAGCCAGTCATTTTTTGATGCTGGTCGCTTTTTGAAGCAGAGAAGAACAATCGTATTCTCCAGCCAAGGACAGAGTCAGAGTGAAAACAGCTCAGAGAATGAGAGTCGGTCTGGGGGATGTGCTTACTCTCCCTGGTGTCACACTTGGCTGACCACTGAGCCTGCGTTTGTCTTTCCTGGTTCTAGGTTCAGAGGTCAATGCTTCTCCCCTGTGGAATCTGGCCCATGTGAAAATGGAGCCTCAGGAGAGTGAAGAAGGCAATGTCTCTGGGCATGGTGTGCTGGGCAGTGATGTCTTTGAGGAGCCCATGTCAGGCATGAGTGAAGCTGGGATCCCTCAGAGCCCTGATGACTCCGACAGCAGCTGTGGCTCCCACTCCACGGACAGCCTCATGGGGCCCTCCCCTGTTTTCAACCAGCGCTGCAAGAAGCGGATGAGGAAGATATAAAAAGAAGAGGGAGCTTTTCCGTCCAGACCCACAACATCCAACAGAAAACCTTGCTGTATTAGAATGTGTTTCCATAAATAGTGATTTAACTCCTATTCTTAAACACTGTAGGCTTTCCTAATTTCAGAGAAACCATACTTAACCAAACAAGGTTGCGTTTTACTTTTGCACCCAGTTTTTACAGTTTTCTGCAGCAACCAAACCACTGTTCAGAGATGAAGCCCGATGTCGGCATGTGGGCAGGAGGCTGGGCACTGTCCGACTGTCGTCGTGACCGGCCATGTTCCTTGGCTTTGCACAGCCATTTCTCTGGCTCACTGAGAAGAACCATACCTCTTTGACCTACCTCGCAGAGATGTGAGGATTGAGACATTCGCTAAACATCGGAATTGTGTTTTAATACACCCATAAGTAAATACGTGCTTATGGCAGGTGTCTGTATTTTCATTTAACTTGTTTCCTTTTCGGTTCAAGTGATTGGGAATCCAGGATTAATACCTAATAGGAAATAGCCAGACACAACCCAGCTTCTCTCGTAGTCGTCTTACTCAACTTTTGTTGATGCTTATGAAGACTTAAAGTTTGTCGTGACATAGGCATTAATTAATTAATTAATTCAGTAGCTTTATGGGCCTCACATAGCTTTTGGTGACATGGCTGCACTGGATGGCAGCAAAGCCTGGGCTCTAAGTGCACCCACTCCCTCCTGTGCACTCTGCACCCCATAGTGGAATTTCTGTCCCTTCCCCCCACCCTGCTGAGTCTCCAGTGTCCATCACACCATCTCGTTGACTTTGCAGGTCCTTCATTTAGCTCCCACGCATAAATGAGAACACACGGTGTTTGGTATTCTGTTCCTGCATTAGTTCACTTACGATGATGTTCTCCAATTCCATCCAAGTTGCTGCAAAAGATGTTATTTCATTCTCTTTAATGGCTGGATAGTATCCCGGGTGTGTGTGTGTGTGTGTGTGTGTGTGTGTGTGTACCACATTTTCATTAGCCACTGGTCAGCTGATGGACATTTAAGTTGATTCTACGCCTTTGTAGTTGTGAGCTGTGCTGTGGTAAATGTGCAGGTACAGGTGTCTTTTCTGGATAGTGACCTGGTAGTGGGACTGCTGAGTCGAACGGTAGATTTGCTTCTTTGAGAAACCTCCATCCATATTTCCTTAGAGGTTGTACTAATTTGCACTCCCCCAACAGCGTATAAGCATTCTCCCTTCACCACATCTGTGCCAAAATCTTTTTTTCTTTTTGTGAGTCAGGATCTCACTTTGTCACCCAGGCTGTAGTGCAGTGGCACGATCATGGCCATCGCAGCTTCGACCTGCTGGGCTCAGGTGATCCTTCCACCTCAGCCTCCCAAGTAGCTGGAACCACAGGCACATAACACCACGCCCCGCTAACTTTCTGATTTATTGTAGAGATGAGGTCTCGCCAGGTTGCCCAGGCTGATCTCAAACTTCTGGACTCAGGCAGTCCTCTCACCTCCACCTCCCGAAGTGCTGGGATTCCAGGCGTGAGCTATCATGCCTGGCTTGTTTTTTGATTTCTTAATAATGGTCATTCTTACTGGTGTAAGGTGGTATCTCTTTGTGGTTTAAATGTGCATTTCCCTGATGATTAGTGATGTTGAGCATTTTTTCATAAGCTTTTTGGCCATTTGTATATCTTTTTGAGAGTTGTCCATACAATTTTTCCACTTTTTAATGGGGTCACTTGCTTTTCTCTTGCTGATTTGATTGAGTTCTTTGTCCAATGTATAGTTTGCAAATATCTTCTCCCATTCTGTAGGTAGTGTAAGTACTCTGTTAATTATTTCTTTTACTGTGCAGAGCTTTTTAGTTTAATTAAGTCCCACTTGTTTATTTTTGTTTTTGTTGTATTTGCTTTTAGGGTTTTAACCATAAAGTCATTGCCTAGGCCAATGTCCAGAAGAGTTTTTTCCAGGTTTTCTTATAGGATTTTTATGGTTTCAGGTCTGACATTCAAGTCTTTACTCCATCTTGAGTTAATTTTTGTATATGGTGAGAGGGATCAAGTTTCATTTTCCTGCCATGTAGCTATCCAGTTTTCCCAGCACCGTTTGTTGAATAGGATGTCCCTGCCACAGTGTGTTTCTGTCTGTTTTATCAAAGATCAGCTCGTTGTCGGTATTTGGGTTTATTTCTGGATTCTCTATTCTGTTCTACTATTCTGTCCATGTGTCTGCTCTTGTACCAGCGACATGCTCTTTTTACTTCAGCCTTGTAGTATAATCTGAAGTCAGGTAATGTGATACCTCCAGTTCTGTTCTTTTAGCTCAGGATTGCTTTAGCTATTCTAGCTTTTTTGGTTCCATGTGAATTTTGGAATTTTTTTCTGATTCTTTGAAGATGACATTGGTAGATAGGGATTACATCGAATCTATAGATTACTTTGGGTAAAATGGTCATTTTAACACTGTTGATTCTTCTAATCCATGAACATGGGATGTTTTTCCCTTTGTTTGTGTCCTCCACAATTTCTTTCATCAGTGTTTTTTGGTTCTCCTTGTAGAGATCTTTTACCTCCTTGGTTAAGTATTTGTAGGTATTTTAGCTTTTTTGGCTGCTGTTGTAAATGGAATTGAGTTCTTGATTTGATTCTCAACTCAGTCACTATTGGTGTATAGCAGTGCTACTGATTTGTGCTTGTTGTTTTGTATCCTGAAACTTTACGGAATTCATTTATCAAGTCTAGGAGTCTGTAGGATTCTCTAGGTATAGATCATGTTGTTGGCATACAGAGTTTGAGTTCTTCTTTTTCAATTTGAATACCCTTTATAGCTTTCTCTTGCCTGATTGCTCTGGCTAGGACTTCTGTGTTGAATAGAGGTGATATAAGTGGGCATCCTTGCCTTGTTCTAGTTTTAAGGAGGAATGTGTTCAGATGTTCTCCAGGAAGTCATTGCCTATGAGTTTGTCATATATGGCTTTTATTATTTTGAGGAGTGTTCCTTCTGTGCCTATTTTGCTGAGGGTTTTCATCATGACGGGATGCTGAATTTTATCAAATGACTTTTCTGTGTCTATTTAATTGACGTTATGGATTATTTTCAATTCTGTTCATGTGATGTATCACATTTGTTGACTTGCATGTAGTTGAGCTATCCTTGCATCCTGGGATTAAAACCCATTTGATTGTGGTTGATTATTCTATTATATGCTGTTGAATTTGGTTTGCTAGTATTTTGTTGAGGATTTTTGTGTCTGTCGTTCATCAGGGATATTAGGCTGTAATTTTTTTTGTTGTGTCTTTTCCTGGCTTTGGTATTAGTGTGATACTGGCTTTGTATACTAAGTTAGGGAGAATTCCCTCGTTTTCAATCTTAGGAAATAGCTTCAGTAAAATTGGTACCAGTTCTTCCTTGGCAGCCTGGTAGAATTCAGCTGTGAATCCTTCAGATCTTAATACCTTTTTTTTTTTGGTGAGGTGCTTTTAAGTACTGTTCCAATCTTGCTACTTGTTATTGGTTTGTTCGGGGTTTTTATTTCTTCCTGATTCAAGGTTAGGGGGTTGTATGTATGCTAGAATTTATCCATTTCCTCTAGATTTTCTAGTTTGTTTGCATAGAAATGTTCATAATTATCTTTTTAAAACATTTTTGAGTTGGAATCTCACTCCGTCAGCCAGGCAGGAGTGCTGTGGCACACTCATGGTCACCCCAGCGTTGACCTGCTGGGCTCTGGTGATCCTTCTGCCTCAGCCTTCCAAGTAGCTGGAACCTGTTTCTAAAATAATAAATAAAATAAATCTATGCAGTTGCCCCCGATTTGAAGAGTAATACAACTACAGCAAAATACTGACACGCCCAGCTAATTTTTGATTTATTGTAGAGACAAGATCTCACCAAGTTGCCCGGGCCAGTCTCAAACGCGCATGCTCAGGCAGTCCACTAGCCTCAGCCTCCCAAAGTGCTGGGATTACAAACTGAGCCACAGAGCCGGCCCGTAATTATCATAAATTATCTTTTATCCTTCCATTGTATCAGCTGTAATGTCTCCATTTTCATTCCTGATTGAGCTAATTTGAGTTTTCTGTCTTTATTTATTTCTTTTTTTTATTTTTATTTTTGAATTGGAGTCTGACTCTGTCACCCAGACTGGAGTACAGTGGCCGCTCCCGGCCACCGCAGCCTTGTTATTGGTTTGTTCGAAAGTTGTCAATATGTGATCTTTCAGTCCTTTTCATGTAAGCTTTAAGCAATATAAATTTTCCTCTGAGTACAGCTTTGCTGGGCTCCGGCGATCCTTCCGCCTCAGCCTTCCAAGTAGCTGGAACTACAGGCGTGCACTACCACGCCCGGCTAATTTTTTAATTTATTGTAGAGATGAGGTCTTGCCAAGTTGCCCAGGCGGGTCTCGAACCCGTGGGCCCAGGCAATCCACTCACCTCAGCCTCCCAAAATGTGGGATTACAGGCTGAGCCACCGAGCCCGGCTCTGTCTTTCTTAATCTAGCTAGTGGTAGCCGGGTGTGGAGGCTCATGCTTATAATCCCAGCACTTTGGGAGGCAGAGGCGAGAGAATTGCCTGAGCTCAGGGGTTTGAGACCAGCCTGCGTGTGGTGGCGTGTACCCGTCCAGCTACAAGGCAGGCTGAGGCGGAAGGATCACCTGAGCCCAGCAGGTCGAGGCTGCAGTGGCTATAAGTATACCACTGCACTCCAGCCTGGGCAACAGAGTGAGACTCCAACTCAAAAAAAAAATCTATCCTGTGGTCTATCAGTTTTATCTTCTCAAACAACCCGTTTTTTGTTTCATTAATCCTTTGGGTTTTTTTGTTTCAATTTCATTGAGTTTTGCTCTGATCTTATTTCTTCTGATCTTGTTTGCTCTGATCATTATTTCTTCTGCTAGCTTTGGGTTTGGTTGGTTTGTGTTTTTCCAGTTCCCTGAGGTGTGACAGAAAGTTGTCAATATGTGATCTTTCAGTCCTTTTCATGCAAGCTTTGGGCAATATAAATTTTCCTCTGAGTACAGCTTTGGCTGTATTCCAGAGGTTTTGATAACATGTATCATTGTCATTCATTTCAAGGAATTTTTTTATTTCCATCTTGACTTCATTGTTGACCCGAAGATCATTCAGGAGCAGATTAATTTCCATGTGTTTATTTGGAGTTGAGAGTTCTTTAATTTTTAGTATTATTCCACAGTGGTTTAAAAAGGTGCTTGAAATGATTTCAATTTGTTTGAATTTATTGAGACTTGATTTTGTGGCCTATCATATGGTCTTTCATGGAGAACATCCCGTATGCTGATGGAAAAAAGAATATTCTGTAGTTTTGGGTGAAATGTTCTGTAGGTGTCTGTTAGGTCCATTTGCCCTAGGGTCTAGTTTAGCTCAAATGTCTCTCTTAACTTTATGCCTTGTTGATCTATTGTCCATGGAGTACTGAACTATCCCACTTGTTATATATAGTATTTCTATCACTTTTCTTGGATCTAGTAGAATTTGTTTTGTAAAGCTGGGAGCTCTGATGTTTGGTGCATATATATTTAAAATTATTATATCTCCTGTTGGATATTTATATAATAACCTTGTCTTTTTTCATTGTTGTTAAAGTCTGTTTTATCTGATAAGAGCATGCTACTCCTGCTTGTTTTTGGTTTCCATTTGCATGGAATCTTTTCTTCCCCTCCTTTTCCTTGAGTGTACAAGTCCTTATGTGTTTGTCAAGTGGGTATTTCATAGCAACATATATTTGGATTCGATTATTTTTTAAAAATCCATTCTGCCATTTTCTTTCTTCTTCTTCTTTTTTTTTTGAGAAGTCTCAGTCTGTTTCCCAGGCTGGAGCACAGTGGCACACTCATGGCCACTGAGCCTCAACCTGCTGGGCTCAGGTGATCTTTTGCTTCAGACTGCCCAGTAGCAGGAACCACAGGCGTGTGCCACCACGCCTGGCTAATTTTTTTTATTTATTATGGAGAAGAGATTCACCAAGTTGCCCAGGCTGGTCTCGTACCCCTGGGCTCAGGCAATTCTCTTGCCTCCGTCTCCGAAAATGCTGGAATTAGAGGCATGAGCCACTGCACCTGTCTAATCTATATCTTTTTATTTCTTTTTTTTTTTTTTTTTTTGAGTTGGAGTCTCACTCTGTCACCCAGGCTGGAGTGCAGTGGCCGCTCCCGGCCACCGCAGCCTCAACCTACTGGGCTCTGGCGATCCTTCCGCCTCAGCCTTCCAAGTAGCTGGAACTACAGACGCGTGCTACCACGTCCGGCTAATTTTTTGATTTATTGTAGAGATGAGGTCTCGCTTGCCCAGGCGGGTCTCGAACCTGCCAGCTCAGGCAATCCACTCACCTCAGCCTCCCAAAGCGCGGGATTATAGGCTGAGCCACCGAGCCCAGCTATTTCTTTATTTTTTAAGTTTCAAAGTTTATTAGAGAAAGAAGAGAGAAAAGAAAAAGTGACACCTGGGCGTGGTGGCTCATGCCTGTAATCCCAACACTTTGGGTGGTAGAGGTGAGAGGATTACCTGAGCTCAGGGGTTTCGAGACTAGCCTAAGCAACATGGCGAGACCTCATCTCTACAATAAATCAAAAAATCAGCCATGCATGGTGGCGCATGCCAATGGTTCCAGCTACTTAGAAGGCTGCGGTGATATGATCACCTGAGCCCAGCAAGTCGAAGCGGTGGTGGCCATGAGCATGCCACTGCACTCCAGCCTGGGTGACAGAGTGAGCAACTCAAAAAAAAAAATGATTGGGCAGTTTCTTTCGCCTGTGCCAACTCTGGCATGACACTTTTTTTTTTTAGTTTGTCACCCAAGCTGGAGTACAGTGGCACGCTCATGGCCACCACCGCCTTGACATGCTGGGCTCAGGTGACCCTTCTGCCTCAGCCTTCCAAGTAGCTGGAACCACAGGCACATGCCATACCCGGCTGATTTTCTGATTTATTGTAGAAACAAGGTCTCACCATGTTGCCCAAGCTGGCCTCAAACCCCTGGACTCAGGCAGTCGTCCCACTGCCTCTCAAAATGCTGGAATTACAGGCATGAGCCATGGTGCCCAGCTTCCAGTCTATATCTTTTAAGTGGAATATTGAGGCCATTTACATTCAGGGCTAATAGTGATATGGAAGGTACTATTCCATTCATGTTGGTTAACCTGGTTGCTTTTTCTCTATTGTGTTGGTGTTCTGTGAGCCCTGTAAGCTTTGTGATTTCCAGTGTTTTTTACTAGTGTATTTCAACGTTTTCTTTCAATATTTAGAACTCCCTTGAATATTTCTTATAGAGCTGGTCTAGAGACAAATTCCCTAAGTGTTTGCTTGTCTGAGACTTTATTATGACATAGCCTTTTTGCTATTAGGTCAGCCATCTCCTATCTCATCCACATATTTTCTTCCTCTCTAGACTTAATCTTCATCCTTTTTGTCTTCATTTCTGCTGACTCAGACTCTTAAGTACTTCCACCATTTTTTTTTTTTTTTTTAATTGTAGAGACGAGGTCTCACCATGTTGTCCAGGCTGGGCTCGGGGAATTCTGTCACCCCACCCTCCCAAAGTGCTGGGTCACAAGTGTGAGCCACCACACCCAGCCTCATTTTAGCCTCTGTGAATGATACAAGCAGGTGCTGTCCAAGGACAGGATTTGCTCCCTTCACTTGTTGCATCTGCTCAGCCATTGGAGGGAAGTGGTCCGTTCTCTGCCAAGTTCCATGTACCGTGCTGCTCCTGGAGGGGCAACCTTTCAGCTTTACAGCATGTCCTGGACGTTGCCGTTGGTTCTCATCCTTCACACTGTCTTTCCCCTTGGCACCTGATTATCTGTCAATATCACTAAGTGATGTCGCACAGTAGTGACTGGGAATAATTAACAAATGTGTGCTTCGTGCCCTGGAAACAGGTACCAGCATGTTCAGTAAGCTGCAGAAGTCTGGTTTTTTGATGCAGAATACCAGTCTTGTAAAACTTAAGCCCATTCCTTTTAATAGAGACCAAAAATAAGGCACAGCTTAATTAGTACATTAGTGCATGCTTTAAGTGTCCTAGGTATTAATAAAGACGAATGCAATAGCAATAAAATGAGGTTACAATCTACTGTTAACAGATCATTTATAAATTTGCTAATTATAATTCCTTAGCCCACTTGTCTAAACCCTTTGGGCTCCTGTCTTACCTTCATATTACCCTATTTTTAATTAATTTATTTTTTGAGATGGGATCTCACTCTTTCACCCAGGATGCAGTCGTACCCTCAAAGTCATGTCGCAGCCTCAACCTCCTCAGTCTCCTGAGCAGCTAGGACTACAGGGGCATGTCACTATGCCCAGCTAATTTTTTGACTTTTTGTAGAGACAGAGTCTCACTATGTTGCCAGGTGGGTATCAAACTCCTGGGCTCAAGCAATCCTGCCACCTCGGCTTCCAGAGTATTGACATAAGTGTGAGCCACCACGCCCGGCTATTATCCTTTATTAATAAAAGTGGCCATCTGGGTATTTAATCCATTTATTTAGCAAACATGTATTGAGTACCTATTATTTACTAGGTCCTGTGCAAGGGATACAAAGATGATTAAGACATTTCTAGCGCTTATAGCATAAAGGAGAGAGGTTATTTTTATTTTTTTTAACAGCGAGAGGTTTTTTTTGGCCCGCCTTTTTATTTTAGTTTACAGATCGTGGAAAAGACATGTTTCTTTTTTCCAAAAATTGCACCAAGATAAAACGAAGCTCTAGTTGACGTGGGTGTGTTGTGTAGGCGTTAGCAGTACTGCCCTCACTAAATGCTCATTGGACAGTAGCTCAACCCCAAGAAAAGGATGGTCGAGAGGTTATTCTTTAAGCAAGATGAGGTGTTCAAAATTAACACAGAAAAACCAAGTATGTTCTGAGTTTTGCTTTGCAAGTGGTTTCCCCTTAAAGAGCTGGTTCAAATTTTTAGGCCAGTGGTTCTCACTGAGTAGAATATTGAAAGTAATGCCTTATGGTAAAATACTTTTACTGTTGTAGAATGTCAAATTGAGCTGGGCTCGGTGGCTCAGCCTGTAATCCCGCGCCTTGGGAGGCTGAGGTGAGTGGATTGCCTGAGCCTGCGGGTTCAAGACCCGCCTGGGCAACTCGGTGAGCCCTCATCTCTACAACTACAATAAATCAAAAACTTAGCCGGGTGTGGTAGCGTGCGCCTGTAGTTTCAGCTACATGGAAGGCTGAGGTGGAAGGATCGCCGGAGCCCAGCAGGTCGAGGCTGCGGTGGCCGGGAGCGGCCACTGCACTCCAGTGTAGGTGACAGAGTGAGACTCCAACTCAGAAAAGGATGTCAAATTGGAGAACAGGCACCATAGGATTAAGGTTAGAATGTTTTGACGAGGCAAGCCCTGTGAGGATGGGTGCCTGAGATTCACCTGACCTGGAATGATATCATGGGCTGTTGGAGTTGGAGCAGTGGTTTTCCAACCAGTGTGCCCAGAATCTCATGGAGGGTTTGCTAAAGCAGACTGCTGGGCCCCACCCTGTTCCTGATTCAGTTGTTTTTTGTTTGTTTGTTTGAGTTAGGGTCTTAGTCTGTCGTCCAGGCTGGAGTGCAGTGGTACAATCACAGTTCACTGCAGCCTCAAACTCCTGGGCTCAGGCGATCCTTCTGCCTCCTGAGTGGCTGGGACTGCAGGGGAGTGCCACCATGCCCAGCTAATTTTTTGACTTTTTGTAGAGATGAGATCTTACTGTGTTGCCTAAGCTGGTCTCAAGCAGTCCTCTCACCTCTGCCTCCCAAAGTGCTAGGATTACAGCTGTCAGCCACCACACCTAGCCCAGTAGGTTTTAAGAGGTACATTTAATAACAACTTCCCAGGTGATGAGGCTGATGTTTCCAGCCCACATTCTGAGAATCACTGAGCTGGAATATAGATGAGGCAGGGATAACATTTCTTGAGAAAAATATACATTTGAGATACTACAAAGAATGGGGTCAGGGCATACTTGTCATGGCTGTTGTGTGGAATGTGTACCTGACCCAAATCCATGGCCTTTGCACAAATCACCAGAGAGACTCTGCATTAAGTTCAAGGTACAATACAAACAGGGCCTGTTTCTATACCTGGCTACTAGGTGTGCGTACATGGGAAACTTTAGTTAATATCACCTCCTTGTTGAGACAAGTTTGAACATTCTGATAAGCAGAAGGGAATGTATTTGTGATTCTACAGTTCTCTAATTTGAAATCATGACAGGCAGGCTTATGACAAAATTAAAATTAAAAACGCGATCCGAGTCTCCACTTAAACATATGGTTTTCCCGCTTGCTATCCAGTGCGAGGCACATTTTGTACCAACATCGATGGAGGCCAAGGAGCATCCACGGCCGCTCCGGACAAGCTCATGTCTCCCCCTTTGTGCTCAGAGAAGGGCAACTCACGGCACAGAGTAAGGCAGGATACTGGGGAGGCAGAGGCCACAGTCCAGCTTAACAACAGACCTGGAGTGGTGACCAGGGACCAAACTCTCTCCATTCCCCCAGCAGGAGCAAACATCCTTGAGTTCAAATGCTAAAACTTGCAGTTTGGGGTGTGAAGGAGTTTCAGCTTCCAAGAACAGTCACTATACCCTTCCTTACATACGTACGAGGGAAGGCCACAGAAGAATCAGCATCTATATGCCACACCTTCAATCCCTGACTTCATCAGAGTCACGAGATTTCTCAAATAAAAACTCTGCTGCTCTGAGGAACACTGGCCTTTATAGTGCCCCAGGCAGAGGTACGGACAGCTCATTCACATGGAGTTCCAAAATTGTGACGCCTGGAAACAAGCGCAGTATCTTAACATCTACTGTTTGTTGTTTCTCTTCCAGTACTGTGCCACTGATTGTTGCATGAAGTTCTGGAACGCTGGCTCTTCATGACTTTCCTCCGTAACTGTAAGGAAGAAAGAAGAGCAGTTCTCCTTAAACTCTCCCTCCTTAGTCAAGGGGATCAGGCCCAGCCACCCTTCCATCAGAAGCGGGACTTTTTCCTAAGAGACTAAGTATTCACTTCTTCCAATAAAGAAATGTCTCCTAGAAACATGCTCTGTTTATCGTGTTGCCCAAAATGTAGTTGTTTGTTTCTGAGTCGGAGTCTCACTGTTGCCCAGGCTGGAGTGCAGTGGCGCACTCACCGCCACCCCAGCGGCCACCTGCTGGTTCAGGTGATTCTTCTGCTTTGGCCTTCCAAGAAGCTGGAACTAAAGGTGCGCGCCACTGTGCCCGGCTAATTTTTTTATTTATTGTAGAGACAAGGTCTCACCATGTTGCCCAGGCTGTTCTCGAACCCCTGGACTCAGGTAATCCTCTTGTCTCTGCCTCCCAAAGTGCTGGGGTTACAGGCATGAGCCACGACGCATGGCCTGAGATGTAGTTTCTTTATTAGAAGGGAGAATGCCTCCCTCATAAAGTTAAAACGAGGTGCCATTCCTAGGTATTTGTAACCAAGACAAATGAAGACATGTCTACACAAAGACCCATTTGGAATATTGATAGTAGCTTTGCTCATAACAGCTAAATCAACCCAAATGTCCATCAGCTGGGGAGTGGATAAAGATACTTGTGGTCCATCCATATAACAGAACATCACTCAGCAACAGAAAAGAACACACTAGCCTGAGCCTAGCAGGTTGAGGCTACAGTGGCTGTGAGTGTGCTCCTGGACTCCAACCTGGGTGGCAGAGTTAAGACCACAACTCAAAAAAAAAAAAAAAAGAATACACGACTGACACATGCAACACAGATAGATTACAAAGTGTAAAATACAAAAGGCTAAATACTGTGATACCATTTACATGGCATTCTGGAAAAGGCAAACTACAGAACAGAAATCAGTCAATGGTTGCCAGGAACTAGATGTTGGGGAAAGGAAGACTTCTTGGGGATGAAGGAAGGCTCCACAGCTTGTAATTATAAGACAATGTATATTTGTTAAAACTCATCAAGCGATATACTTCAAAAAGGCATTTTACTATTTGTAAATGACATCTCCATACAGCTGATGAGATGAGGCAATTTACATGCTAGTACCTAGCCAAAGAATAAAGAGAGGATTGCTCTTGGTCATAGCTAAGACCTAGATCCGGGGGTTGTTTCGAGAATTTGATTCTGCTCACAGTCCATTCTGCTAAGATCTCCTTATGCGTTCTTAAAATACTAAGAATAACAAACAATCCTGGATTCCTTAAACCAATTTAGGACCTAAGGAAGAGAAGACACAAGACAGTAAAAACCCATAAAATCAGCTCAATGGTCACCATTCAGGAGGAAGACCAGGAGCCCCAGCAGAGGCAACTCCTTCTTGGTGCCACACCCTTTACACCTCCTCACCCCACCCCCACCAGGTCCTGAGCAGCAGGTGAAGATGAGCAGTGCCGCTCCCACGCACCACCTCAGCCACCTCTCACCTCTGTGGTTGATGTCATCGGTGTCACTGTCTGCTTCCTCATCTTCTTCATCCAAGGTTCCTCGGGTCAGGATCAAGTCAGAAGGGTCGAGCACAGGAGATGCACTGGCTGCAGTGAAAATGCCCATCAGCACGTAAGCCTCCTCCTGAAGCTAATTCTGAATCATAAGCAACTATGCTTGCAAGCTGGCAAGATCATATAAGTACTGAATGTACTGTTAGCACCACTCAGCATATCTATAGTAGTTCATTCAGTTCACAAAGTGCTTTCATGAGACCAACAGCCCAGGGAGTCCACTTTTTTTTTTTTGAGTTAGTCTCACTCCGCCGCCCGGACTGGAGTGCAGTGGCTGCTCCTGGCCACCGCAGCCTCCACCTGCTGGGCTCCAGCGATCCTTCCGCCTCAGCCTTCCAAGTAGCTGGAACTACAGGCACACGCTACCACGCCCGGCTCATTTTTTGATTTCTTGTAGAAATGAGGTCTCGCCAAGTTGCCCAGGCGGGTCTCGAACCCTGCAATCCACTCACCTCAGCCTCCCAAGGCGCGGGATTACAGGCTGAGCCACCGAGCCCGGCTGGGATTCCACTTTTTAAGCTGAGGGAAATAATTTTCAAGAAGCTTGTCTTACTAATCGCACTGATCTTTCTTATTAGCTCACAGCTTGGAGGAGGTTGCATTTTTTCCTATGAAAGCTAAAGACATCTGAGCAGATCTGGGTGCTGGTGAGTCAGGGTGCAAGTGTGGAGTCTCAGGAAGCTTCTTGATGGAAATGCAAGCTCAGAGAGGGTCTGCAGCAAATGCTGGGTGAGATGATCTACAGCAGAGAAACCGGAGTCTTATTCAAGGAGAGGAGGGGGGCAAGGGGAGAGCTGAACGCAGGAACAGAAGTAAAACTCCTCATGCAGGGTGACTAGCCAGGGCTGAGCGCCAGCAGCTGGAAGAAAGTCCGAGCAAGGACTACTGGAGGGCGTCCCCCAAGGGCTCCTGAAGCCACACCAAGATCCAAAAGCCACGGGGACTGGCCACTTCTCCAGGAGCTGCAAGGCTCCCGAGGGCTCAGCTGGGGGGAGGGTGGCCAGAGGCAGCAACACAAGGGCACAAACCTCAAGAAGCCGAGGCCCCGCAAGAGGATGGCGACAGGATGTGCTGACAGGACTGCTCCACTTTGCCCTGCCCAAGCAAGGAGTGTCAAACTACTCTGTGGCTTCCCGCAAGTGACGTGAACTCCCTGGCCTTCAGCAGGTTATCTGAGGATGGCAGGCCCTTCATAGCAGAGGGAACCCTGGCCGCTTCACCTGTTCCCAAGTGACTCTCTGAAGGGCGCAGCACACAGATAGGCACACAGCTGCGGTGCACAGCAGGGAAGGCACAGGGGAGCCGCCTGATTGGCAAGCCCAGTCAGTTTCTGGCTATGCTGTTCTCTACCAGACATAGCAGAAGCACTGGTGGAGGGAAACTCACTCCTCTAAGGAAGACCCCCAGAAGAGAGAATGCTACTGTTGCCAAGGAGGAGAAAAATTACGGTACGTTCAAATACCACAATAAACACATAAATGAAATGGAGCATCCTATCTCTTAAAAGTGCGTCCAATTCAGTTGCACAATTCCACTGAGCTGCGACAGACTCGCACTACTCATCCTGCAGGCAGTCCATACAGCATACGTGGGTGGGGGGTGTCCATTCAAATACAAACTCTTACCTAAAAACTTCCAAGGGGTCAATGAACTTTTCAAAAATTCAGTAAAGTAGCAGAATAAAAAAACTGATATATAGAAATCAGAAGCCTTCATATATACAAACATAAACAGAAGATGTAGTGGTTCAGAAAATCAATAATAAAAAAGATAAAATACTTGGAAGAAATTTAACAAGATATATACAAAAATTCTTGGTCAATAAGGTTGACTAAAATAAAAAATTTTTAAAGAAATATGCAAGGCCAGGTACGGTGGCTCACACCTATAATCCCAGCACTTTGAGAGGATTGCCTGAGCCCACGGGTTGAAAACTAGCCTGGGCAACTTGGTGAGATCTCATCTCTACAACAAATCAAAAAATTAGCCGGGCTCGGTGGCTCAGCCTGTAATCTCGCGCCTTTGGGAGGCTGAGGTGAGTGGATTGCCTGAGCCCGCGGGTTCGAGACCCGCCTGGGCAAGCGAGACCGCATCTCTACAATAAATTTAAAAAAAATCAGCCGGGCGTGGTAGCGCACACCTGTAGTTCCAGCTACTCGGAAGGCTGAGGCGGAAGGATCGCCGGAGTCCAGCAGGTCGAGGCTGCGGTGGCCGGGAGCGGCCACTGCACTCCAGTCTGGGTGACAGAGTGAGACTCCAACTCAAAAAAAAAAAAAATTAGCCAGGCAGGGTGCTGTGTGCCTGTAGTTACAGCTACTTGGAAGGCTGAGGCAGAAGGATCACCACTCCACTACCGCCTGGGCAACAGCGTGAGATTCCAACTCAAAAAAAAAAAAAAAAGAAATACGCAAAATCCATATGAGGAAAGCTTTAAACTCAAAGATTCAAGTAGGCGTGACAAAAATAATGACACTGGCTGTGCTTGGTGGCTCAGCCTGTAAGCCCAGCACTTTGGGAGGTCAAGGCAAGTAGATTGCCTGAGCCGTGGGGTGCAAGACCAGCCCAGGCAACATGGCAAGACCTCGTATCTACAATAGATAAAAAAATTAGCCGGGTGTGGTAGTGCACACCTGTAGTTCTAGCTACTTGGAAGGCTGAGGTGGAAGGATCGCCGGAGCCCAGCAGGTCGACGCTAGGGTGGCCATGAGTGTGCCACTGCACTCCAGTCTGGGCGATGGAGTGAGACTCCAACTCAAAAAAAAAAGAAAAAGAAAGGTAACACAGACCTAACCTCTACCACACCCAGGAATAAACTCTAAATACATCAGGGATCTAAGTTTAGAAAATAAACCCATATAAATACTACAATAAAAGATGGGTGAACTGCTCTTTAACAAAAGTAAAGGATTTCTAACTATGACTTAAAATCCAGATGCAATTAAATACATCAATTTGACTATGTCAAGACAAAATTAAAACTTTTTCTTGGAAAGTAACACCATGAGCAAAGTCAATGGACAACTGACAAACAAGAAAAAATATTTGTAACATATATGTATATAATAGAAAAATGGAAAATATCCCTGCTATATCAATGGCCGTTAAAACCAATAGGTGAACATTTGAAAACTAAAAGGATATTTATAGTCTCAAAGCATCATGCCATAAAATTCTTATTACAAAGGGAAAAATAAAAATAATTGTTTAAAATAGTAATTCTTAGGCTGGGCAGGGTAGCTCATGCCTGTAATCCTAGCTACTTTGGGATGCCCAGGAGTTCGAGATGAGCACAGACAATACAGACAGACCTCGTTCCTACAAAAAATAAATAACTGGGCACAGTGCTGTGCACTTGTAGACCCAGCTACTTGGGAGGCTGAGGTGGAAGGATCACCTGAGCACAGGAGGATAAGGCTGCGGTAAGCCAAAATCATGCCACTGCACTCCAACCTGGACAATGGTGTGAGTCCCCGACTCATAAAAAAAAGTAGTAAGAGCTGAGCATGGTGGCTCACGTCTGTAATCCCAGCACTTTGGGAGGACGAGATGAGAGGATTGATTGAGCCCATGGGTTCAAGACCAGCCTGACAACTTGGTTGACCTCATCTCTGCAATAAATCAAAAAATTAGCTGAGCGTGGTAGCACGTATCTGTAGTTCCAGCTACTTGGAAAGCTGAGATGGAAGGATCTCCTGAACCCAGGTCAAGGCTACGGTGGCCATGAGCATGCCACTGTACTTCAGTCTGGGCAACAGAGTGAGACTCCGACTCAGTTTAAAAAAAAAAAAAAAAAAAAGAGTAATTCTTTGTGATGAGATAACCTGGCAGAAACCACTTTATACAAGTAATCAAAGTAATTCATTTTGTACATCAAATCACAAGTAATGAAACAATCAACATCATGTACCTCCTGAGGTAATGCACTGAAAAAACACTGCTTCTGTTAAGTTCTGCCAAAGGTGAACCAAATCAGTAGGAAACATCAGACAAACCTAAACTGAAAGATGTTCTGCTTATTCTGTCCTACAGGCTTTAAAAAGCCAATCATTAAATACAAAGACCAAGGAACCTAAGCGAGAATGAAATGCAGCACACATACCAGACCGTCTCCTGCTGGAAATGTCAAAGGGCCACATCTGAGCAGTCTACATATTAGACAAGAGTCCTGTGTTGGTAGCAACCTCCTGGCCCAACCTCCTGACTGAGGTTGTATAAAACAATATCCTTGTGTTTAGGAAACGGACACTGACGTACTGGGGGTATAGGAGCATGATAACTGCAACTTACTCTTAAGTGAGTCTACAAAAAGTGCATATTGATATAAAAAATGAAGTCATACAGATAGAAAAGAATAACATACATGTGGAAGAATGTTAACATTCTGGGAATCTGAAGAATTATGCAATTATCTGTATTATTCATGTAACTTTTCTATAAATCTTAAATTAGAGCAAACTATAAAAAAAATTTCGGGGGGAGGGGCTAAAAAGAGTTATAAAAGAAAAAGAGCAGACCTCAAGTATCTTGCCAAAGTAAAGCAAAACCTTCCTGAAAAAGGAACCCACAGTGGTACAGTTGTATACAATTTTCAGTTGTCTGTCTTTCCAAATCATCAATTTTTTAAGACGTGTGTGTCCACGTAGGTGTTTGTGTATCTATGTTTTTATTTTTGAGTATGCACATACACACACTTCCTCTATCCTTGTCCCTTTCTCTCAAATCTAAATATCTTCCTGCTGAGTAGAAGCAAGGGTCACCTCTTTTTAGCGTTCTCAGAAACCCTCCAATACCTTTGGCAGTCCCTGCGTCCAAGGACACTGAGCCCATATCCTTGCGAAGGCGGTCCAGCTGTTCCTTCTGCTGCTGGCTCTGTGCACTGGCCTGTACATACAGAGAAAAATGTCGTCATACACAAACTAGATGCCAGACTTCTCAGTGAAGGTGAAGAGCCATCAATATTAGAGGCTACTTAAAATATGGGGGAAAAGGCCAGGTCACGCCTATAATCCCAGCACTTTGGGAGGCCAAGATAAGACAATTGCCTGAGCCAACGGGTTTGATACCAGCCTGGGCAATCTGGCAAGACCTCATCTCTACAAGAAATGAAAAAAAAATTAGCCTGGTGTTTTGGTACGTGCCTGTAGTTCCCGCTACTTGGAAGGCTGAGGCAGAAGGATCACCTGAGCCCAGCAGGTTGAGGCTGCGGTGGCCATGAGCGTGCCACTGCACTCCAGCCTGAGCAACAAAGTGAGACTGACTTAAAAAAAAAAAAAAAAAAAACAGGGATGGACAAAGTGGGGAAAGAAACACTGAGAGGTAGGCCCAGCTATACTACAGATTCAGACTGGAGGGATCTGAGACTGAGTTAGAGGATTCAGATGCCGGACACAAAAACATATCAAAAAACCCCTCAAGTAGCCTTCCAGTTTTACGGAGGTATAATTGGCTTATAAAATTTAAGTGTATCTTTTAAATACTTGTCAATTTAAATTTGTAAGATTAGCTCACTCCTATAATGCCAGCACAGTTGGGAGCCGAGGCAGGAAGATTGCTTGAGCCCAGGAGTTCAAGACCAGCCTGGGCAACATAGCAAAACCTCATCTCTACAAAAAACAAAGCAATAGCAAGGCATGGTGGCACATTCTAGCAATCCCACCTACTCAGGACATTGAGGCAGGATGATCACCTGAGCCTGGGAGGTCAAGGCTGTGGTGAGTTGTCATTGTGCCACTTGCACTCCAGCCTGGGTAACAGAGTGAGATTTCAACTCAAAAAATAAACATAAAAAATTAGTATATTTGTATATATGTTGTCTGGATGCAGAAAGGCTCCAAAATTCTTTTTTCTTGTCTTTCCAATTTTTAAAAATCAGATTTGTAAATCTGCTTTACAGTTTCGGTGGCTCAGCCTGTAATCCCAGCACTTTGGGAGACCAAGGCAAGTGGAGTGCCTGAGCCTGTGGGTTCGAGACCAGCCTGGGCAATTTGGTGAGATCTTGTCTCTACAATAAGTCAAAAATTAGCCGGGCATGGTAGCATGTGCCTGTAGTTCCAGCTACTTGGAAGGCAGAGGCGGAAAGATCGCCAGAGCCCAGCATTTCAATGGTGGGGTGGCCGTGAGCATGCCACTGCACTCCAGGCTGGGCAACTGAGTGAAATCCCAACTCAAAAAATTTTTACAAATCAGATTTTTCCTGTCATATATGCTGAGTCCTTATTCCCATTTCTTCCCATGTTCCAAGGGCAATGTAAAAGCTAGTTGTGGTCAAGGACAGCGGCTCACGCCTGTATCCCAACACTTTGGGAGGCGGAGGCAAGAGGACTGCCGGAGCCCAGGAGAGCAAGACCAACCTAGGCAACTGGGCGAGACCTCATCTCTACCATAAATCAAGAAAAATTAGCCCGGCTTGGTGGCACACGCCTGGGGCTCCGGCTACTTGGAAGGCTGAGGCAGAAGGATATACTTAGAAGGCTGAGGCAGAAGGATCGCCTAAGCCCAGCAGGTCGAGGCTGCAGTGGCCATGAATGTGCCACTGCACTCCAGCCTGGGTGACAGAGTGAGACTCTGACTCAAAAAAAAAAAAAAAAAAAAGGTACACTAATAGCCAAAACAAAAGCATTTATATCATCAGGATAGAATTTTTTTTTAAATAGCCCTAAAATATACAAACATCTTTTCTTACCAGTGATTTCTTCAGACGCTCATATTCAGGACGATACTCCCTGGAAAGAGAAACACCTTCCAAGTTCCTCTGCTCAGTCATCTGTCCTGCCCACTCCCCCACCCCCATCACTTCGATTTTCCTAAGACTTTCACAATAATAAAAGAACTGACTCACTGAACATCAGATGTAACAAATCCTAATCAGTCACTGGGAGAATCACCCCTATGAAGAGCCAGGTCCCCACTCTCAAACCAGGAAAAGGACAAAATCCAGATTGCTGGGTTGGAAAAAGGGGCACTGGAGAGCCTAGGACTGATGCACGTGTCATCAATGAAGTGCCTAGTACACGCCTGGTGCGCTCATGAAGTGCAATGTGTAATGATGTGGTTCACCTGACAACAGTGGAAAGATACAGAAAAGAAGCTTTGATAACATCCTTGTCTGATGAATCCAAATCCAAACAATGTGTCTGAAAACAAAATGCGGTTGTCAGGATCCCGCACACTGCAGCCATGGGAGCTCTAACAGGCAGTAGCAGGTGCTTGGGCCCTACTTTCCTTCAGGTGAAGGAATTCCAGTTCTGACAATGAAAAGAGGAATAAACCCATTTCCTACAAAATGTGCTTACTACAGGTCAGCAATTGTGCTAAGTGCTGTTCACACATTTTCTTAAATAATCCTCCCAACAACCTTAGTGTTTTTGTTAAACGTTCTGCTGGACTGAGTCATGCGGTTCGTGCGCAAACTGCCTAGACATGTTGTCCCACAGCGAGGTGAGCAGCTGCACCTGAGCTCCAGGGCCAGAGCCTCAGCCTTCGCAACCTGGCTCTTCTCAGGAAAAGCCTCAGGACCCCTGCTCTTAGTCACTCAACACAGTGAAGAGCTGTACTTCCATCCTTTTCAAAAGGTTAGCTTTGTTGCCCCAAGTGAGGTCAGACCCAGCCCACAAGTGCAAGACCAACAGAACGCAGGCGCCCTAGAGAGTCCCCGACAGAAACGCCCTCCATCCTCACCGTTCGTATTCCTCGGCAGCACTGGTGACCTGCACGAAGAGCTCCTCCAAGCCGGTGCCCACGACAGCAGACACACCCACCACCTGCCAAAAAGCGTCATCAAGGCCACTGAGGAAATGCCTGGTTTTTTTTGTTTTGTTTTTTGAGAAAGCAGGATTTACTGAGAGGATAGAAAGGCTTCCACAGCAGGAGGGGACCCAAAGGTGACAATTAAGTGGTGACAGCAAAGAGCCCATCATCCATCTATTTTCTTTCTCTGCTTCCCCCATTTCCTCCTCCATTGCAGCAAAGCACAAGCATCAAGCCTGTGTGTTTTTAATGGTGTACATTTTGTTCAAGTGTCACCAAACCACCTTCTGTTTAACCCGACACCTTTGCTTGAGCAGCTAACATGCTCTCAACAACCTACCCACACTTTGCTGACATAAATCTGGGCCTTTCTTCAAAGCATGCTACTCCCCAAAATCCCCCATTTTGATCTGCCCCATCACAACCACTAGGTCCAACTTCCAAGCTTTCTCAGGGTGATTTCCACAATATCTCATGTTTCAACTCTGTGGGTGGCCTTCTCTCCTAACTAGACCATAAACTCTTTGAAGGCAGAGTCCCTATCTTATTTTTCTTGTAAACACCCGGGTTTTGGGGGGGGGGGGGGTCTGAGTCAGAGTCTCAATCTTTCACCCAGGCTGGAGTGCAGTGGCCACTCACGGCGACCACAGCCTCAACCTGCTGGGCTCAGGCGATCCTTCTGCCTCAGCCTTCCAAGTGGCTGGAAATACAGGCATGCAACCATGCCCAGCTAATTTTTTGCTTTATAGTGGAAATGAGGTTGCTCAAGCTGGTCTCGAATGCCTGGGCTCAGGCAATCCTCTGGCCTCCACCTCCCAAAGTGCTGGGATTACAAGCATGAGCCTCCATGCCTGGTCACATCAGTTTTGTTTCGTTTTGTTTTTTTGAGTTGGAGTCTCACTGTCACCTAGACTGGAGTGCAGTGGCATGCTCCCAGCCACCGCAGCCTCGACCTGCTGGGCTCTGGTGATCCTTCCGCCTCAGCCTTCCAAGTAGCTGGAACTACAGGCGTGCGCTACCACGCCCGGTGAATTTTTTTTTATTTATTGTAGAGATGAGGTCTCACCAAGTTGCCCAGGCGGGTCTCGAACCCACGGGCTCAGGCAATCCACTCACCTCGGCCTCCCAAAGCACAGGATTACAGGCTTAGCCACCTGTAATTTTTAAAGCAATGCTTTAAAAATTACTTCTCAGAAGTTACTTTTCTGAGCTAGGTGTAAAGCTAGATCTGTAGGTTAAGAGGTTATCTGCAGAGGCTGTCAGTGAGAGCAGGGAAGAAAGTTTACCCTGAGCGTGCTGTAAAATTCATCCAGAACCAGGCTCATTGAACGAGTCAGGTTACTGACATATGAAGTCTCTTGATTCAAGGCATCCTGGAAAGCCTCAAAATCCTGCATCCATTCCACTGCAAAGCTGTGATCAATGATGTCAGTCTGTACCAGAGAGAAGTCAAAACTATCAGCACCAGAGATGAGGTTAGACACTAAACAAAGGCAAAATTTACATTTGCAATTAAGTGGTGACAGCAAAGAGCCCATCATCCATCTATTTTCTTTCTCTGCTTCCCCCATTTCCTCCTCCATTGCAGCAAAGCACAAGCATCAAGACTGCTGAGTGTTGCACATCATCAAATGAAGACATGTGTTCCTTGGTTGAAGCAGACCCTTCACGATCCCCTACCAAGTACCCAGGGTCATGTGGATGCCAGCACATGCCAGGCTGCAAAGTCAAGTCGTCTCTTGCATTCTAGTCATCAACCAACATCAGGGAAGTTTTGGTTTTTTTTTTGAGTTAGAGTCTCACTCATTGCCCAGGCTGGAGTGCAATAGCATGCTCACAGCCACCCGAGCATTGATGGGCTGAGTTCTGGCAAGCCTTATGCCTTAGCCTTCCAAGTAGCCGGAACTACAGGTACATGCTACCATGCCCGGCTCATTCTTTATTTACTGTAGAGACAAAGTCTCGCCAAGTGGCCCGGGCTGGTCTCAAACTCACAGACTTAGGCAGTCTACTCACCTCGGCCTCCCAAAGTGCTGGGTTTACAGGCTGAGCCACAGAGCCCAGCCTTGTTTGTTCTTTTTTTTTTTTTTTTTTTTTTTTTTGAGTTAGAGTCTCACTCTGTTGCCCAGACTGGAGTGCAGTGGCACGCTCCCGGCTACCACAGCCTCAACCTGCTGGGCTCTGGTGATCCTTCTGTCTCAGCCCTCCAAGTAGCCAGAACTACAAGCGCATGCTACCATGCCCGGCTAATTTTTTATTTATTGTAGAGGTTTATGGTCTTGCCAAGTTGTCAGGACAGGTCTCGAACCCGCAGGATCAGGCAATCCACTCACCTCGGCGTCCCAAAGTGCTGGGATTACAGGCTGAGCCACCGAGCCTGGTCTTTTTTTTTTTCTTAACTGCTACTTCCAACAGACCAGTTGTCCTTCCCCTATCTACACAGTCCTGACTCTGAGGGATAACCTACCCATGATGGTTGCGGGGCTACTCTAGCTAGCCTAAAATAATTGTGGATGAGAGTTAGCAATCAAACTCCATTTGATTGAGTCCATTTTCTACAAGTGACTTTGTTTCAGTAAAGCTTGAACCTGTTCTCTAGCATGTGAGATATTCCTCCTTAAACACCCCAGCCTTCACACAACCACAAGGTTCAGGTGAAACATGCAAATCAAAACAGGAAGGGTCTACTTACTTTATTCATGACCACAATGAAAGGCAGCTTGGTTTTGTACAAAATGCTGAAAATCAAACATGGAGACATTAATACAAGCACTTAAGGTCTTGCTTGCCCAGTGTCAGTCTGCTGGGTTGAAGTAAGAGGAGGAAGGGTTCTGAATCTAAAACACCATTACCCCTTTCTACAAGGCACTCACACATTCTCCTTTCCCAAGAGGGAAAAACCACCTCTAAGAAGCAACACACACACGCACACACACACACTCTCTCACTTGGATTAATTAACACTTTGGCAGTGATCAAATAGTACCAAATAATTTCTTTGTTTTCAGGGGAGGAAACTGACATTTATTGAATATCTATCACAGGTTGGAAATTCCTTAAGCTAAATGCTTGGAACCAGAAGTGTTTCAGATTTCAGATTTTCTCAGATTTTGGACTGGTTGCAAACACCTATTGGCTAAGCATCCCAAATCCAAAACCCTAAAATGTTCCAATAAGCATTTCCTGTAAGTGTCACGTCAGTGCACAAAGTTTCAGGTTTTAGAGCATTTTGGATTTCAAATTTTCAGATCTGGAATGTACAACCTGTGTAGTCCGGGCACTGTGATGATCACTATTATATGTATTATCTCCTTTATTTCTTACAAATGTCATGTAAATATAAACAACTTTTATTTGTCAATTATGCCTCAACAAAGCTGGTGGAAAACATTTTAAAATGTCATTTTACAGATTGAAAAAAATTGGTAACTTTTTCCCCAGCTTTACTGAAGTATAATTGACAAATGAAAATTGTATATGCTTAAGTTGTACAAAGTGATTTTTTGATACAGAGTAGACGCTTGAACAAGATGGGTTCAAAACGCTCAGTTCATTTCCTTTTTTTTTTTGAGTCGCAGTCTCACTCTGTCACCCAGGTTAGAGGGCAGTGGCACGCTCCCGGCCACCACAGCCTCGACCTGCTGGGCTCAGGCGATCCTTCCGCCTCAGCCTTCCAAGCAGCTGCAACGACAGGCACGTGCCACCATGCCCAGATAATATTTTGATTTATTGTAGAGATGAGGTCTTGCCAGGTTGCCCAGGCTGGTCTCAAACCCGCGGGCCCAGGCAATCCTCTCACCTCAGCCTCCCAAAGTGCTGGGATGACAGGCTGAGCCACCACGCCGGGCCAGCACAGTCCACTTGTATGCAGACTTGACTCAACCTCTGCTACCACAACCTCCTCCTCAGCCCTACTCAACATGAAGACAGCAAAGATGAAGAGCCTGATGATGATCCACCTGCACTCGATGAAAAGCAACACATTTTCCCTTCCTTTTGATTTCCTAATAAAATTGCCTATTCTCCAGCTTACTTTACTAGAAGACTACAGTTTATAAGGGAGGACGCAAAAAACTCTGGAATTTATAAAAAATTGCATACTTATTTTTATGTGTCTAAACTTTAGTCACCTTCAAAGTCCTCTCCATTTGATGTAATACACCTAATCAAGATGCTTTTTCCACTGTTCAAAAACGTTTTTTGAATTCATCAATCTTCATGTCTTTTAACTGCCTCTATTACTTTTTGTTTCATTCTTCCATGTCAGCAAAACATTTTCCTTTGAGGACTTTTTCAGCCAGGGAAACAAAACAAAAGTCACTCTGGGTGAGATCAGGTGAATGGGGAGGGTGGGGCATAGGGTCATGCTATTTTTGGTCAAAAACTGCTGAACACTCAGCACTGTGTGAGCAGATGCATTCGTAAATCACCCATCAAGAAGAGGGTAAATGCACTGAAAAAATCTCCCCCAAAAATTCACAGAAGCCGAATACAGTCTCTCACAACAATGATAGCTGTACGCTGATGCTAATGGATTCCTACACCTACCTAGTGGGGGAAGCCTGTATTGCAAGGGGCCCACCCTCCAAAACATAATTCCAGCTCTTTTTGAGTCCCCTCATAAACACATATAACATACAAAATTTGTGAACCAACTGTTTATGTGTCAGAAAGGTTTCTGGTAAACAGTAGGCTATTAGTAGTTGACACCCCTAACACTCTCATTCTTCAAGGGCCAACCATATGTATACACAGTGAAATGATTACCATAATCAGGATAATCAAATAATTGTCTCTTAACAATTAATGTAAAAATGAAATAATGCTGTCAACTGTCACTTTCCATTTGGATCATGATTTCTTGCATCTAACAAGAAGGAACATGCCTCATCATAGCAGAAGAGACAAATGCTGGCGATGGTTTTGTGTGCCCCAAAGGTAAATTTTCACAGCTTTAATAGTGATCTGCCTTGCTCCTCAGTATTAATTCACTAACACAGTCCAGTGAGGCATGTCCTTCTTCCCCTAATGGCACCACAACTGGGGCAAACCTGCGCATTTTATAATTTTGCATAAATGCTTTTATTCATAGCATCTCCTCATGTCACAATTTTACACCACCTATCGTAACACACAAGAGCAGCATTTAGACTAGAGCGCTCTATTCTATTTAAACTTGGGTTTCACTCAACTGGAAGCAACCACCAGAAGCTTCATATCCATACACCACCTATTTCTGCAACAGGCAAGAGAGGAAGATGACATGCCTCCTCTCTCCTCTGACCTTTTCCCCCACTCACAGTGACTCAAGCAAGTAGCCCACAAATCTGGGGTAAGCATCCAGGGCTCTAAAGCAAAAGGGAAGAAAAGACGGTGGCCTTCTGCCATGCCCACCACTAGCCAATTACCTGCAGGCGTACAGCATATTGGACATGAAGGTCACTGGGTTCGTACTTCGCGATGTGTCCATTACATAGATGACAACTGTGGGAAGTGAGGAAGCCTAAAGCCACAAAATGATCAAAACCGTGGTCAGAGGGCTCATGAGCTGTCCCCAACCTTTTTTTTGGGGGGGGGGGGGTTGGAGTCTCACTCTGTTGCCCCAGCTGGAGTGCAGCGGCACACTCATGGCCACACCAGCCTCGACCTGCTGGGCTCTGGCGATCCTTCCACCTCAGCCTTCCAAGTAGCCGGAACTACAGGTGAGCACTACCATGTCTGGCTAATTTTTGATTTATTGTAGAGACGAGGTCTCGCCAAGTTGCCTGGGCTGATCTCGAACCCGTGAGCTCAGACAGTCCACTTGCCTCAGCCTCCCAAAGTGCTGGGATTATAGGTTGAGCCTCTGAGCCTGTAACTCTTAACAAAAAAACACTGCAGGCAGGGTGTAGAGGGCTTCTATAAGAGCCTCCCATATAAAGTCCTGGCCAATAAAAGATGGTAACCCAGTCTAGCCATCAAGCTACTCTCAGCAACAAATCCTAGAATACTCACCAGGGCCTCAGTGATGATTGTCCCAGAAGCTGACCAGGTGAATACCTCAATCTGTCCAGGAGTGTCAATCAAGACATATCTGTGTCAAGAAAGATCATTAAGGAGTGTTACACTTGTGTTGTGGAACAACATTCCACCATATAAAACATAAAACATCTGGTTATCTAAGACTCCAACAAGCTCTGCACACTGCCAAAATTACCACCGGCCTTGAACTGTATGTCATAGACTTTGCTCAATGCTCCATATTCATGCTAATGGGTAGGAGCAACAGACCATGAATTGCTGCAAATCATCAAGGGGGAAACCAGCCAGGCTCGGTGGCTCAGCCTGTAATCCCGCACCTTTGGGAGGCTGAGGTGAGTGGATTGCCTGAGTCCATGGGTTCAAGACCCGCCTGGGCAACTTGGCAGATCTCATCTCTACAACAAATCAAAAAATTAGCCAGGCGTGGTAGCACGTGCCTGTAGTTCCAGCTACTCGGAAGGCTGAGGCGGAAGGATCGCCGGAGCCCAGCAGGTCGAGGCTGCGGTGGCCGGGAGCGGCCACTGCACTCCAGCCTGGGCGAACTGTTACAGAAACAGTGCATTAAAAAGAGAGATGAGCAAAATTAAATGTGAGTCCCCTGGGAAGCCATCGGGCTCTTTACGACTGGGGAGTAGAGTAGAGCAGGAGAAGAAGGGAAAGAGGAGAGGAGGGACAAGGAGGTGCTAGCTGAAGAGTATGGGATTTCTTCTTGAGGTGATGAAAATGTTCTACAACTGACTGTGGTGACAGCTACACAATTCTGTGAATATTCCAAAAGCCACTGAATTGGCCGGGCGTCGTGGCTCACCACGTCTCTACAATGAAATAAAAAAAAGTATCCGGGTGTGGTGGTGTACACCTGTAGTTCTAGCTACTCGGAAGGTTGAGGTGGAAGAATCGCCTGAGCTCAGCAGGTCAAGGCTGCGGTGGCCACGAGCATGCCACTGCACTCCAGCCTCGGTAACAGAATGAGACTCTGACTCCAAAAAAAAAAAAAAAAGAAACCACTGAATTGTATACTTTAAATGGGTGAACTGTATCATATGTGAAGTATCTCAATAAAGCTGTTTTTAAAAATGGGCAAAGAGCCGGGTGCAGAGGCTGACACCTGTACTCCAAGCACTTCAGGAGGTCAAGCTGGGAAGACTCTTGAACCCAGGAGCTCAAGATCAGCCTGCACAACACAGCGAGACACTGTCTCAACAAAAAAAGTTTAAAAATTAGGGGGGCATAGTGGCAGATGCCTGTAGTCCCAGCTACTTGATAGGCTGAGACGGAAGGATTGCCTGAGTCTAGGCAGATGAGGCTGTGGTAAGCTATGATCGTGCCACTGCACTCCAGCTTGGGTAGCAAAGTGAGACCCCAACTCAAAATAAATTAAATAGATAAAATGAAATAAATTTTATAAAAATGGACCAAGAGTTTTCATAGACATTTCTCAAAATACCTACCAATGGCCAATATGGACAGGAAAAGATGCTAGGCATTCTTAGTCACTAAAGAAACACAAATCAAACCCACAACGAGACTCCACTCCACACCCGCTAGAATGGCTACTATAAAAAACAAAGACATAACAAGTGTTGGCAAGGTTGGGCAGAAATCATATTGCTGGTATGAATGTAAAACAGAATAGTCACTAGGAGCCAAGTAAGGAAAATAAGGATTGATAACTAATGAGTATGGGTTTCCTTCAGGAATGATGAGAACGTTCTGAAATTAGATAGTAGTGACGAATGAACAACTCTGAATATATGAAAATAACTGTACACTTTATTTTTATTTATTTATTTATTTATTTGAGTTGGACTCTCACTCTGTCACCGAGACTGGAATGCAGTGGCCATTCCCGGCCACTGCAGCCTCAACCTGCTGGGCTCCGGCGATCCTTCCGCCTCAGCCTTCCAAGTAGGTGGAACTACAGGCGTGCGCTACCAAGTCCAGCTAATTTTTTATTTATTGTAGAGATGAGGTCTCGCAAAGTTGCCCAGGTGGGTCTCGAACCCGCGGGCTCAGGCAATTCACTCACCTTGGCCTCCCAAAGCGCTGGGATTACAAGCTGAGCCACCGAGCCCAGCCTGTACACTTTAAAAGAGTAAACTTTATGGTAATATAAGTTAAATCTCAATACAGCTGTTAGTGTTCTTGTTACTATTATTTTTTTTTCCTTCTTTTTTTAGACACAGGGTCCCAAGCTCTTGCCCAGGCTGAAGTATAAAGCTGTTATTTTTAAAAACTACCTCAAGTGTCCATTTTTGTAAAAACATCTTCACCCATCCTTCTATGTGTATATATATGCACAGAGGCTGTAGAATTCTAGTCACTGGATAATGACAGTTACCACTAGTGAGAATCAAAGTGATAGCTTCATCTATTTTTTTTGAGTTGGAATCGCACTCTGTCACCTAGGCTGGAGTGCAGTGGAACACTCACGGCCACCACAGCATTGACCTGCTGGATTTAGGCAATCCTTCTACCTCAGCCTTCCAAGTAGCTGGAACCACAGGTGCAGGCTACCACACCTGGCTAATTTTTTTATTTATTGTAGAGGTGAGGTCTCACCAAGTTGCTAAGGCTAGTCTCAAACCCCTAGACTCAGGTAATGCTCTTGCCTCCACCTCCCAAAGAGCTGGGATTATAGGCGTAAGCCACTGCGTCCAGCAACAGTTTCATCTTTTAAATATTATGCATGGTTTGACCTCTTTTATAAAGAATTTTTATGAAACAATAAATTATCTTTTTTTTTTTAGTTGGAGTCTCACTCCATCGCCCAGGCTTGAGTGCAGTGGCACACTCATGGCCACCCCAGTGTCCTTTCACCTCAGTCTTCTAAGTAGCCGGATCTATAGGCGGGTGCTATCACGCCCAGGTAACATTGATTTATTGTAGAGACAAGGTCTCACCAAGTTGCCTGGGCTGGTCTCAAACCCACAGGCTCAGGCAATCCACTCGCCTCAGCCTCCCAAAGTGCTGGGATTACAGGCTGAGCCACCAAGCCCAGTCATCGTTTTTTTTTTTTTTTAAAGTAAATTTATCCTCCCACCTTGGCCTCCCAAAGTGCTGGGATTATAGGCATAAGCCACTGCCCCAGCTATTTTGATAGCTTTTAAATTAAAAAATTATTTTCTCTGAGTCATGTACATTACATACATTTTAAACAGGATTAGAAAGGCATTTCAGATGCTTTGACGACAACAAGCATGGTTTCCTGACAGAAGGCAAGCAGACAACTAAATTTGGACATCTCAAAACACCTCTTAAGAAGCAGTGTAAACTGGGGGTCAAAGTAATTGTAGTGAGATAATTATTATCATTATTTTTTTTTTTGAGTTGGAGTCTTACTCCGTCGCCCAGACTGGAGTGCAGTGGCCGCTCCTGGCCACTGCAGCCTTGACCTATTGGGCTCCGGCGATCCTTCCGCCTCGGCCTTCCTAGTAGCTGGCACTATAAGCACGCACTACCACGCCCGGCTAATATTTTGATTTATTGTAGAGATGAGGTCTCGCCAAGTTGCCCAGGCGGGTCTCGAACCCATGGGCTCAGGCAATCCACTCACCTCGGCCTCCCAAAGCACAGGATTACAGGCTGAGCCACCGAGCCCGGCTGTAGTGAGATAATTATAAACTTAGCTCTGTTGTATAGCATCTTAATGACTTTCTCACCCACATCTTTTTCATTTTCAATGGTTTCATTTCAACCTATACTCTTTCAGAGGCTGATGGTATGCCAGATCCTCCAAGAAGCCTAGAAATGTGTCAACTATAGAGTAATCATAGGGTTATATGGAAATCACTTACTTAGACATGTTCTGGGCCTTCTCGATAAACTTCATCACCTAAAAGAAAAGATGCCAATTACAATAGGATCTGATTTCAATGCAAATCACAGGACCCTCTCCAGGTGACCTGCCTCATGGGCACTGTCACCCGTAGGACCTCTCTGTTCTCAGTCTTCAAACACCAAGAGCAGCTGACTGAACTGAGGAAGCACAGCTGCAACAGCAGCACTCAACAACAGCCGGGCCGCAGCACGGATCTCAGATGCTGAGACCTGGCCTGTGAAGTCACATCTCTTGGTGCTTTGGTAAAATGCTAACAGTCTATCTCATGGAGTGACACCAGAGTAAAAAAATGAATGATTACAAAATCTTCTTATGGCTGGGTATGGCGGCTCATGCCTGTAATTCTAGCACTTTGGGAGACGGAGGAAAGAGGGTTGCCTGAGCCCAGGGGTTCGAGACCAGTCTGGCCAACTTGGCAAGACGAAGCCTCTACTATAAATAAAAATAAATTGGCTGAGTATGGTGGTGTGCACCTATAGGCCCTGCTACTTGGAAGGCTGAGGCAAAAGGATTACCTGAGCCTAGCAGGTCGAGGCTGAGGTAGCTGTCATGAGCCTGCCACTGCACTCCAGCCTGGGTAACAGACTCCTACTCAAAACAACAAAAAACAAAACCCAAAAAACCCCACCCCCTTCTTATGCAAGTAGGTGACAGGGAAAACTTATAGAATGGCAGGTATCTGTCACAAGTAAAATGCCCCATCATCTTTCCAACCCACGCCTGCTGATCCATCACATTCCCTGGTCCTATCCCATCCTCAGGGTAGCATCACAAGCAAAGGAGTAGGTCAAGAAAAACACCCAGGTCTCTTGGATTTTTGCTCTATTGCCTGGCACAGATATTAAATGTGACGCTTGCCTACCACAACGACTACTATCTTCTGTACTTACGCCCAGGTTTGCAGCTCTTCTTTACCAATGTAATCAATCTAAAGCATTTAAAAGCCACAGCCACATCTATATATGTAAAGACAGACATAGACATACCTGGTCAAATCTGGTAGCAAAGAGATTGAGTGAGGTCACTATGCCACCGTTGGGCCCAAGTCCATATCTAGACACTAAGTTGAGGACTTAAATTGCTTATACATTATAAAGTTCACACCTAGGGTATCAATCACACAAATGGCATTATAACATTAGAGTTCCAATAATGGACACTGGCCACCTAATCCATGGCTCCCACAGAACTTAACCACACAGGAAAACATTCACTATCAAGGTCTTACTCAATCATTTATCTTGCTAGGTACGGCCAGGTAAAACGAAGACCGCAAAGTGACCAAATATAATAGACAGATGCATCAGGCAATGATAGCCTGCTGGCATTAGCCATTAAGATCATCTGTGGGCCGGGCTCGGTGGCTCAGCCTGTAATCCCAGCACTTTGGAGGCCGAAGAGAAAGGATTGCCTGAGCCCGTGGATTCAACACCAGCCCGGGCAACTTGGCGAGACTTCGTCTCTACAAAAAATAAAAAATTAGCCGGTGTGGTAGAGTGCACCTGTAGTTCCGGCTCCTTGGAAGGCTGAGGCAGAAGGATCACCAGAGCCCGGCAGGTCGACACTGGGGTGGCCTTGAGTGTGCCCACTGCACTCTAGCCTGGGCGACAGAGTGAGACTCCAACTTGGAAAAAAAAAAAGATCATCTGTATAATACTTCTTGCTATGATCCTCACCATCAATCAAGTAGCCTGCCAATCATAACCAGTCCTCCTACAAAGATTTCCCTACAGAAGAGTACACTTGTGACACAGCTATGTACTAGAAATTAGTCCAACTGAGCACGCTGAGTTTCCCTGTCTAAAGAAATGTTGACCAGCTGATGATGTCCCAAGGCAATACTACCCTGTGGGACCCAGGCAGCTGTCAGCCATCCTCTCATTTTCTCTGCTGTCTAACAGCCTGCAGTCGAAGGACATGACAAGAAAATGAAAATCACAAGCTGAAATCGTATTTCTGATCACTCGCAATACCTCTCCCACATTCATCCTCCATCCTCCTAATAAAATTACTTTAAAACAAGCAAAGCATTTGTTTCTATGTTTCACATGGAAAAACAAGAACTTTTTTATTTTATTTGATTTGATTCAGAGTCTCGTTCTGTCACCCAGGCTGGAGTGCAACAGCACGTTCATGGCAGGACAGCCTTGACCTTCAGGGATCAGGCGATCCTTCCGCCTAAGTCTTCCAAGCAGATGGAACTACAGGCATGCACTACCACACCTGGCTAATTTTTTAACTTATTGTAGAGATGAGGTCTCACCAAGTTGCCCAGGCTGGCCTCAAACTCCTGGGCTCAGACAATCCTCTCACCTCCCCCTCCCAAAGTTCAGGCATTACAGGCGTGAGCCACCACGCCGAGCCAAGAACACTCTTTCAAAGCTATAAAATATACAAACAAAGTTAGCAAGGAATAAGTGAATACCAAAGTAGATGCGGAAAAGGATACTGTTTCATGACTTCTTTATATTTCACAGTGTCACGAATATCTGAAAGGAGAAAAAAACAGAATTAATAGGAATTTAATATACCTTCCCCACCAGCAAGAAACTAAAACTAGCCTTTTAGCCTTCTTTTGTCGGCATTCACTTCTACAAACTTCTCCACTTTCACACTGGTTTCCTTCCTCAAAAATAACTGCCAAGAAACCCGTGAATGATGTTAGGACTAGGAGCTCTCAAGTTATGGAAGAGATGGGCTCAGACAAGGTGAAAAGTTTTATGTGATTTAAACATTAAGGTGATATAAGGAGGGGGAGAATTAGGCCAGTGACATCCTGGAAATCAGGAATCCTAGATCCTATCAAGAACAATGACACTACATCACGCCTGTTCTGAATCTTTCGTATAGTCACAGACACCTCTCTGAGTCTGGTGAAAACTGGGAACCTCTTGTCAGAACAAGGCACAAGTGCGTGTGTGCATATATACACATATACACATACACACACACACATACATTTTCCTCTGTAACTCTGGGAATGGAAGCAATTCATACACACCAATAAGTAAACTACAGCACGAGAACCCTTCTACTCTAAACTCTGAGAAAAGAAACAAAATGAAGGTTTATGTAGGAGAGTCTATTGAAGACCTTATGGCCCAGAAATGAGGATTGACTTTGTCATCTACTTTCCCAGATCACAATAGCTTAACACTCTATGGTGGGAGAGAGGAGAGGTAAAGATGAAATGGGAAAGAAACAAACATGTAGGAAAGGGGGAGTAAATGGAGAGAAAATGTGAAAGAAGCCTGTAGAGGGACTCAAGCAAACTCAAGGAAAATAAGAGTAGATCATGTAGAAAAAAACTAAAATGAAGGCACTGAATACTGGCAGGCAGGAGGTTCCATCCTCTCTGAAGCACCTCGCAAAGTACTAATGGGGTTCACTCACCAATATTGGCAGGAAAGGGAACTTCGTGCACAGCTGGGTCCAGGTTGATCACATACGGCGGACAGCCTTGGCTATGCAGATGTCCCGTGAGCCTCTGCAGAAACATGGGGAGCAGTTGGAAGGAGCCGAAGAGGGGATCACAGCGGACAAAAGGGAACTTCCATTCCCTCATCGACCACTCCTTAAGACTCCTGCACTTAGACTTCCTTCCACCTGAAATACCCACCTCCTATGATAGCCTCCAACGGTGCACGCTCCGTTCAGACGCTACCTTTCTCAGTCCCGCACCTAGCAGAGTCCCCTACTCCTCCTCACTTGCTTACTGGTTATGATTGTTCATAGGTGGGCTTTTTGCCTTCACCAAAAACTTCGCTCCACGAATGAGAAGACCTTGTCAACCTCATTCTCGTCGTATCCCTAGTCCCCGAACCATGACAGGCACGCAAGGGATGACTCTGGCAACTGTTCGCTGAACACCGGTGTGCTGGCAGCGAACGGGTCCCTCGAAAGCCCTGGCCCTGGAGGGGCGGCACTCCCATCGGAGATCAATCCGTGCGCCGCGCGGTAGGCCGCACCGAGCGGGCTGAGGGGGCCTGGACCAGCCGGGCTCGGGCCGGAGAAGGCTTCGCCGGGGAAGGAACAGCTGCCGACCGACAGTCCCCGAAGACCACGCGCCGGCGCCCTAACTCCCGGGACCCTTCCCTGCCTTCGCGCGTAGCAGCCCCTCGCGCGCCCCTCCCGTGCCCGCCGCGTTCGTCACCTGTACAAAGGTCGTCTTCCCGGACCCCGCCATTCCCAGCACCAGCAGACACACCGGGGACCACGCGCCGCCTGGGGTCTGCGTTTCCGCTGCTGCCGCAGGCGCCGCCATCTTCCTCCCGGCCCCGCCCACCTAGCATAGGGACGCCGCGGGCCAGAGGGGCTTCCGCCACGTCCCGGCGACCGGAAGTGTCGTGAGGCGGCCGGAAGTCGGCGGGACGGTCAGAAGTGAGCGTCGGGCGGGTGCCCGCGCGTCTTAGCAACCGGCCGGCGTTAGCGAGTGGTGACGGAGCCGGGACGTGCGCGCCGGGCGGGCAAAGGAAGGCTGGCGGCGCGAGGGATGGGAGCTGGCCGCCTAGGGCCGGACCTGGGAGTGCCGACCCCGGTCCCAGAAGCACCCGACCACATGGGACCCCCCGGGCGGGGGACCTGCAGGGAGAAGCCGCGGGCCCCCCCGGGCGCCTGCGAGACTGAGCGTCTCAGGCCCGGGCCGGCGGGGGTCAAAGGAAGGGACGACCCTCGGGGGAACCGGGCAGAGCAGCTGGGAGGACGCCCCGCGCCTGGTCGCTGCGTCGGCGAGCCGCAGGCCCTGGATGCTGGCTCCGTGGCAGGCGCCCCCGACAAGCCCCGTGTCGGGGACGAGCGCCGGGACACGGGGGACAGCAGGTACCCGGGGTCTCGGGAAGGACGAGGAAAAAGCCAAGGTGGTCTCTGCGCCCGGCCACCCAGGCTGCTCCCGTGGACTCCAGTGGCGTGAGTCGCGGGCAAGCCACCTGAACTTTTCGGACCTGCTTTCCCCTGCTCAAAAGTGAGAGAGCACACCTCTCACCGATTCCCCATAACCTTGTACGGTGGCTGGAACATAGTGGTGCTCAGAAATTTTCTTGTATGACAGAAAGACAATTGCACGTTATTAGTTACTAAATTTTCATGAAGAACTGATAGAGAAATGTCTCGTTTGTTGTTCTTTCAGGTTTGCTGAGGACCACAGTAGTTGCCCTCCGTCTCTTAAGCTGATAAATAACTTTTTCAAGCCAGGGAAGCTAATGAAGGCAAAGACAAGGTTTAAAGAAAAGACAGTGGAGGAACTCAGAAAGCTGAACAGGCAAATAAAACAAGTTCAAATCCATCAGGAACCACTATTAGAGGAATACAGGCAGCTACGTATGGAAAAGTCAGCTGTCCAAGTTGAAAACAAATTCTTTCTAGAATACCTGAGTCACAAAACTGAGGAATGCAGAAAGCAACCTGAGAAGCTGTGGAACAACTATTTACAAAAAAGTGGGGAGATTGAACGAAGACGACAAGAATCAGCCTCCAGATTTGCAAAACAAACTTCAATGCTTAGAACAGAGCTTTTGCAAAAGGAAAAGATCCAATTCAATTTGAAGCAGCAGTTGCAGGCAGTGAGGGACATTTCTTTAATAAAGGAGAAACAGGAGATGGAAATACAGACATTACAGGAGGAGAAAAAAAAAGTCCAAGCTGAGACAGCTGCCAAAAAACGGAAAACACAGGTCCGTTTTCTTGAGGAAAAAGCATTACTGGAGAAACAGCTGAGTGAGCCAGACGTGAGGCAGCTGGGAAGGAGAGAAAGAAGGGAGCTTAATAGGAAGGCCCAGGCCTTGGAGTTGGCAGCAAAGCAGTTTATTTCTGAGTTCTCTCGTGGCATCAACAGAGAGAACCAGCAGTTACGGCAGGAATTACTGAAGCTAATGCAGCAATCTCAGAAGTTAGCAGCTACTCAAAGCCACTTAAGAAATCGTAAGCATCATCTGCAGCAGGAACAGTGGTATCTGGAGGGCTTAATCCGGGGGAGGCGGAAATGGCAAGAAAGGCTTAGCTGGTGCCGAGGCAGCCAAGATGTTGCCCAGACCACACTGCCCTGCCCTGGGCTCCAAATCAAGGATCAGTCCAGATGCTAAATTCCTCAAACAGCACATTAAATAAGAACTGGTGCAAGTACCCTTTGGGAACTATATTCGCATGGTTAGGAAGGCTTTCGGACCTTAGACTGCTATCATAAAGTATCCATCATGATGTGCTGATGTGAAGGATTAGGGGTAGTCCGACTGGCTTCATTGAACAGCTCTTGATAACAAGATGTTCCACAAAACTTGAGTTAACCTAATACATGACCCTACCCAAAGACCTAGCCATTTACCATACATCAAACTAGCTCAAAAGAAAACTAACCTGAGAAGTGAAGGGAAAACAATTGTATGATTTCAGCTGGCTAAATTAGGTTTCTTCATTATAGAAAAAGTACCCTTAAGGATAGCATTTCAGATTGCTTTTCCAGTAGTGCTTTCTGGTTAGTAAATAGCCAGTATGTTTATCCTCATTCCTGCTGACCAACTCAGCGAACAAAAGCAAAATGTTTAAGTTTTAAAACTGTTTTTGAAGTTTATGCTAGTGACCAGGTAGCTCCTTCTGTAGCTGTCTCATGAGTGAGAAAGTATTCTGAGAACAGCAAGTCCAGTAAGTGCGAGGCAGATGCTAAGGCCCTCCAAGTTTACCTTTGCATAAACTGAGAAGGCGAGAAATGAAGGGGACATATATTAGGTCAGCTCTTACTTTTGAAACTTTCCTCTGAAGAAATACCTCTAGCACTAATAAAGTGGTTAAGTGCCTCTGCTGATTTCAGAAAAATGTATCCAAATAAAGCTTTCAAATACTTGGATATTTTTAAGAGCCTTGTGCCATCCATTTCCCTGGAAACTTCCACATTCTGACGTGACAAGTAATATTACTTCAAGCTTATAAATACTTTAGTTTTAGGTCATTTGCTACACTTTCTTAAAGGTACACCTTATAATACATGAAGTTTTTCGTGTTAAAATGTGCCATATATTTATGTCCCTTTAAAAGAACTAGAAGTCATATTTTAAATTAGTCTAGGATTTTAGAGTGACATATTAAGGTTAGACCAGTGAGTTACTTGAGTGCAGAATTCTAGTATAGGAATATAATCCCATATGTTAACACCGTTCCTCTATGGGAAAACATGACCAACTTTGTTTTCCAAAAATTGCTAGTGATGAAAAATTTCAGAGTAATTTCCCTACATTTTTACCTTTATTTACATGTAAAGTGGGAATTCATTTAAAATTAGATTTAAGAATTATTCTCCTTCAATATGCCTTTAACTTCTACCTTTCAGAAGTTTTCTGTTATCTATGTAGTTTCTAGACTGGGCGTGGTGGCTCATGCCAGCAATCCCAGCACTTTGACAGGATGAGGCAAGAGGACTGCCTGAGCCTACGGGTTTGAGACCACCCTGGGCAACTTGGGGAGACCTCATCTCTACAAGTTAAAAAATTAGAGGCCAGGTGCGGTGGCTCAAGTCTATAATCCCAGCACTGTGGGAGGGTGAGGCGAGAGGATTGCCTGAGCCCACAGGTTTGAGACCATCCTGGGCAACTTGGCAAGACATCTCTACAATACATCAAAAAATTAGCCAGGCATGGTCGTACGCATCCATACTTCCAGATACTTGGAATGCTGAGACAGAAGGATCACCTGAGTCCAGTAGGTTGAGGCTGCAGTGGCTGTGAGCACGTCACTGCGCTCCAACATGGGCAACAGACTCCAACTAAAAAAAAAAAAAAATTAGCTGGGTGTGGTGGCACATGCATATACTTCCAGCTACCTGGAAGGCTGAGGCAGAAGGACCACCTGAGCCCAGCAGGTGGAGGCTATGGTGGCCATGAGTGTGCCACTGCAGAGCGACAGAGACTCCGACTCAAAAAATAAAAAGTTCCATTTTTAATTAAACAATGTTTTATTACAAAATACATTTATGACTAATTTATCCATGGATGTTACTGTTCCAATGTAATTTTCCTACCCTCTACCTCTTACCACTCAAGCATGTTTTATACTAGTGTGCAAATACAACTGTAGTTCTAACGTAGAAATTAGAAATTTAGATAGCATGCAGTTACATCAACCTAAATACTTCAGTCTGAGTTGAAAATACAGAAAAACTGAACTTGGAAAGCATAGTATACAAGCAAACTTGAAGCCGTATTTTCTGTGGATGAGAAAACCCTGGGAAAATATATTTCTAAGGCTGCTAAAAAGATGGAAAGTACCAGCGTTTATAAAGCAACTACTAAGTAAATTAAAAAGGGATTTTAAAAAAGATGGACAGTAGGAAGAATCTTAGAGCCTTACTATTCCGATGTACATTGCTCTCCTGTCATTCCTGTCTGGATTTTTAAATTCAGGAGTGGGTGACTTCCATCTGATCTGTTTATTTTTAATTGCTATCATCCCAGATAATGGATGTGGTATACTGTTTGTGGCTGTCCCTTCCAGAGTGAGGGCTAAAAGACATTAAAGGGTGAATCGTGTATGATAAGATACTTTGAAATCCCCACCCCAGTGTGAGCAGATTGGGCAACTAAAATCTCAATCTACCTTTCTGTCTGCTATAAAGAAAATTAAACAGGGTTATGTTGCAGAAAGTGAGTTTAGATGGAAAAGACCTCTGAGGTGTAACTCAAGACCTGAATGATAAAATGAAGCCTGCAGTGCAAAAACTGGGGAAGAAATCATTCCAGGAAAAGGCAACAGTGAATGAAAGGCCCTGAGACAGGAAAAAGTGTGG
The DNA here is from genome assembly GCA_963574415.1 of Tarsius wallacei. Classification (NCBI taxonomy): domain Eukaryota; kingdom Metazoa; phylum Chordata; class Mammalia; order Primates; family Tarsiidae; genus Tarsius; species Tarsius wallacei. The sequence goes on from CAUYQG010274568.1 coordinate 43,235, forward strand.
TAGGTTCAAGGAACAGAAAGGTGCACATGGCCAAGGTATGGCTGGGGAATGGTCGGAGGACAAGGGCAGGGAGAGGCAGTAGCTGGTGAGAGTATATTACAGTGGTGTTACAATCCAAGGGCTTTTAGCAGGTGAGGTCTGATTCACAATTTTAGAACTCACTAGAGCTGGTAGTGGGGTGTATCGAAGCCAGAAAAAAGTAGAAACCAATTAGGAAGCTGATGTGGTCTAGGCAAGAGATGATGGTTTCAATTGGGATGGAGGTAGAGTGAACAGAGATTTATTTGGTGACACACAGGACTTGCTAATGGATCAGCTACGAGGAGAGAAGAAAAATCAAGTACAATTCGTTCCCAGCTCAAGCATGTGGATGCACACTAGTGCCATCTGCTCAAGTCGAAAAGAATCAACAATAGGGTGAGAAAAAATCCAAAGTAAGATGAAGCAGAAGTGTATCTCTAAAGTGTTCCCTTTTGAGGAGCTAAGCAGAATATTTTTTGTGTGTTAACTTTTAAAGAATATTTCAGACATACACAAAAGTATAGTAAGTTACAACAAACTCACCACCTTAAGAAATAAATTAAAAATTGAGCTGAAGTCCCTTTGGATGCCAGAAGCACTATCCGAATTTTGGTGTTTATTATTCCTGTGCATCTTTTCATGTTCATACAAATATAAGTAAGTATATATATATCCATAAACAATATAAAGCATTGCTTTTGCATGTTTTAAACCTTCTACAAATGACACTTGTATTCTGCAACTTTCTTTTTCTAGACACTATTTTTCATATACAGGAGGTGCCAAAAATATACATTTTAGGATATTATCTATTACTTTTCACAGTTGAATTAAATTACAGTAGCACTATGTACTATGATGTCCACTCAACAGTGCTTCTGCCAATTTGTCTTGCCTTTCACATGGTGACACTGGCATTCATTTGATTAATGCCATCTTTTGGGCAAACGTCATACTTAAGAAGTGCATGCATTTTTTTGGCACTCCTGTATTCATGATAATACAAGAAGCTCTAGTTAATTTTACAGCTTGTATAGTATTCTGCTGTGTGACTATATCACAGTTTATCCATTCTCCTGGTTATGGACAACTAGGTTGTATATTAGAGAATGTTTAACATGTTAAATCATTCATTTCTGGCTCGCATAATAGCCTCAGATGTGCCTGCTGACAAGTGGCTCTCCTTCATAAGTGATCCAGGGAGTCGATGGTCTTCCATTCTGGGCTGTCTCATCCCATAGGGCCTCATTTAGCCGGAAGAAAGGGAAAGAAACCATGGAGGAATGCTCAACTCTCTTAAAAGTTCTAGCCTAAGACCAGGCGCAGTGGCTCAAAGCCTGTAATCCCAGCACTGTGGGAGGCCAAGGCGAGAGGATTGCCTGAGTCCAGGGGTTTGCGACCAGCCTGGGCAACTTGGTGAGACCTCATCACTTTCACTTACATTCCATGGGAGAGAAGTCACCTGGCTACTCCTTCAATGAGGAGAGCGGGGGAAGGTGGAAGACTAGGAAATGTAGTCTAGCTGTTTGTCCTAAAATCATCTAACTTTTGAAACTGAAAGCAGTTCTTGGCCAGGCTTGGTGGCTCAGCCTGTCATCCCAGCACTTTGGGAGGCCAAGGTGAGTGGATTGCCTGAGCCCGTGGGTTCGAGACCCACCTGGGCAACTTGGCGAGACCTCGTCTCTACAATGAATCAAAAATTAGCCAGGCATGGTAGCACGTGCCTGTAGTCCCAGTTGCTTGGAAGGCTGAGGTGGAAGGATCACCGGAGCCCAGCAGGTCGACGCTGGGGTAGCCGTGAGCAGGCCACTGCACTCCAGCCTGGGCTTTGGAGTGCCACTCCGACTCAAAAAAAAAAAAAAAAAAAATGCAGTTCTCTGCCACACATGTCCAGAACTTCTCTACTGCAAAATATACTGAGGGAATCATTCTTCCATGTTTCCTGGTACAGCTGGGCAAGAGGAGTTTTCTCCGAAACTAACTTGGAGTGAAACAGCTGAGTCTTCAGCTGTACCTTCAACTCTACTAGATACTGCCAAATCTTTCTCAAAGCAATTGTACCAGTTTACGTTCTAAACCACGTATGAAAGTTCACATTGTTCCACAACCCAGATATACGTGATATTGTCAAACTTAGTTTCTGTCATTCTAATGAATTAAAACACTTAAAAACTCAGTCATGTGGTTAGTATAGGCTACACTGAGTCCGGCTGAGCCCCGGTCTCTGTAAGGAAAAAGAACAGGAGTGCTGCAAGGATCCTGAATGGGACAGGGCAAGTTTCCCATACCAATTCATTTTCATCTCAAAATGCTCACTGTAAACCAGCAGATTTTAGGAGCTAAAGGATGACTAACACACCTGCACACTGAACTTGCTTCAAACTCATCCCCATCCCTAGCCATCTTCTTACCCCCATATGGAGTCAGCAAGGAGTCCCGCAGCAGGTCAGAGTCAAAGAACAACTGGCAACATCATTCCGAGAATCATTTATTTCTTTTGTCATTGCCAAACATTCCCCAGGTCTTACTCACCAGAAATTAACATAGCTTCTTCACTTCTCCTCCCTGACACCCTCATCTACTGAAAAGGCTTTAAGGGCACACTGCCAATGAAAATGCAGAGCGGATGTGCCATGTCTGTACTTGTTTCACCACTACCTGTTCTGGCAGGACCCCATTCAGATTTCAGTGCTCCCTTGTTTGAAAGTGGTCTTCACAAAAGCCCACGTTTTAAAGCTATTTGGAGGAGCACAGAGAACAGAGAGTTGAAGCGTGGTGACAGCCTTCCAGGATTTGAAAAGGTAGTACCTGCCCTTACCAGGGTTAATTTTTATGTGGCACATGCCACAAAGTAGGCAAGAATATATAAGACCAATATTTACGCAAAAGGAGAGAATCCAGAAACACGACAACAAAGCTGCTCTAACCAGTGCTCCAGAGAAAGCCACCCTCAGAGAAACAGCCCATTAAACATTACCAGGTAGGCAGTAGGTACAGAAAAAGAGATTTTCTTTCCAGCTCCAGAGAAATATCTATATCTGGTGTCAAAGACTCAGGATATAAAGAGGATAGAATTCCATATGAAAATAGGAAAGGACAATATTCTCAGGAAGTTTCAAGAGACAGAGGTTGACTAAAGAGAAGGATGAGGACTTAGCAGGTGTAGACTCACAAGTGAGGTAAAGTTCAGAAGAAAAGGAATGTGCACCTTGGTCTCCAGTCTTAGTGGCATTACGAGGGGCTCCAGGAAACTGAGTAAAAACATCTGGGGCAATATGGCATTTTTCAATACTTGAAACCAAGGAAGCAAAAGTAAGTTATAAGGTCAAAAGGGGGCACTGATACCAATGAAACCTCAGGCCCCAGGAAGTTGGGGGCCATATTTATTGCCGCTTCTACTTTTAATTTCCAACCATTTCAATGCCTGGGTCACATTATTCCTGAGGCTGCTCTTCCGATCTGTGGGTCTAGTCACTGCTACCTGGTACAAACAAAGCATTTCCGAATATAACCAGTATAGAAAGGTTCTAGCTTTCTCATCCTAAGTCCACTTTCTTTCAATCCTAAAACCACATGGAGAGGACACACAGTCTCCATAAGTTTGTTTCCCAAGAAGACATGGTAACTTATTATATGAGTGACAACAGTTCTAGCTTCTAGGTTTATTATATCACAAATACAAAACGGTATATCAGTCATGGTTTTAAAAATTAGTTTGGAATGGTTTTATGAGCTAGATGGTGGAGCAGCTACTAAATCAATGGAGCTTTCAAGAACATTCTACATCCCAGGAAGGAAAGGACGACCAAACAGGTTTCTTGTACAGAGCAGGAGTGGCCTACAGTTGGCCTTAAGAGAGAGCTCTTTGGGCAAGATAAGAGAAAAACAAGAGGACTCCAAGGAGGAACAGCAGGAAAACCTACTTAAAGTGGGGAGGGAATGAAAGTGAACCAGAAGTGAAGACACTGAAATGTACACAGGAGGAAGGAGCTGAGAAAGTCACGGCCTCTCACCGGTAGCAGAAAGTTCCCTCAGCCCCTCGACTCCGTCCCCCGCACAGGTCCCGTGACAACAGCATTCCATCCGCTCTCCTAACAGCACCTGCACTGCCTGCCTATTTCCTTCCTCGTTTATGGTTAGTCTTTGGGGGCTTTACTTTCTGGAGTGCTGGCACTGGCTCCTGCTCTGGTTCCTTGCAGGAGCTTGACACTCCCAGGTCCTGATTCCTCCTCTGATCCTTGCCTGCTCTAAGACTCAGCTCTGCCTCAGGAGGCTCCATGCTAGGCTGCTGCTGCCTTCGCAGGGACCTTCTGCTCTGGTGCTGCTGCCTCCGCCTTTCTTCTTCTTGCTGCCGCTGCTTGATCTTCATCAGCTTTTCAAAGCTTTTGGTGGTTGTTGGGTTTACAACAAACCAGTCCTACCGAGGAAAAACAGACATCGGTCAAAAACATGTTGAAGAACACAAAGAAGGGGTAGGAAGATGAAGACATGATGAGGGCAGAACACAGTAAGAACGAAAAGAGACGTGGAGCCATGCCTGAGAACTCGACATCTTAACAGAAGAAATCCACAACAGAGCAGTTATTGTGAGCGTATGTTGTGTGAGGCATCATTCTGGGTACTTCAGTGCATGATCGACGATGTCTGTCTACTTAACATCCCACTAGCATAAAACCTCAGCATGAGGGGGGAAACACTGAGCCACAGGGATTTTGTTCTCATGTGGAGCAGCTAAGAACATGGACTTTACAGCCAAATGACCTAGATACAAACAGTTCCATTTTTAGCTATGTGACATGGAAAAATTACTTAACCTCCTTTTATTTACTTTTTTGAGTTGGAGTACCTCCTCTTATTTTTATGTTTTTTTATTTTTGAGTCAGACCCTCACTCTGTCACTCAAACTGGATTGCAGTAGCACGCTGATGGCCACAACTTCAACCTGCTTGGCTCAGGAGATCCTTCCACCTCAACCTTCCAAGTAGCTGAAATTATAGGTGAATGCCACCACACCTGGATAATTTTGTATTTATTGTAGCTACAGGTCTTGCCAAGTTGCCCAAGCTGGTCTCAAACTCCTAGGATCAGGAAATCCTCTTGCCTGGGCCTCCCAAAGTGATGGGTTTACAAGCGTGAGCCACCTCGCCCAGCATACTTAACATCTTTGAGCAACAGTTAAAAAACAAAGAGCAGGGCACTTGCTAGGTGTGGTGGCTAACGCCTATAATCCCAGCACTTTGGGAGGCACAGGCAAGAGGAGTCTGAGCCCACTTGTTGAAGACCAGCCTGGACATCATGGAGAGACCACCTCTCTTAAATAAATACAAAAATCAGCTGGGCATGGTGGCACATGCTTGAAGTTCCAGCTACTTGGAAGGCTAAAGCAGAAGCATCACTTGAGCCCAGCAGGTCGAGGCTGTGGTGGTCGTGAGCAAGCCACTGCACTCCAGCCTGGACAACAGAGACTCCTACTCAATAAAAAAGAAAAGAAAAAAAAAGATCTGCTCAGTCTTACAGATTTATAGAGAATAGCCAGAAAAAGGAACACTACCACAAGATGCAATCGGCAAAATCCAGGATGTGGGCACATGTATGACAAATGACCCTGTTTCTTCAATAAGTGGCAAAATTTAAAAAGCAAGAGGAAGCTCTGGATGTGCACTGTACAATGAGACAACCTCTGGCCACGTATAGCAAATGGGTCTAAATTGAGAGGTGCTTTCAGTATAAAATATCAAATTTCAAAGACGGGTATGAAAGAAATGCAAACTATCTCATTAATAATGTATACTCTGGTTTCTCTTCAGATATCATAAATCTTTTGCCTTTTACTAAAGATTTCTGTGGAGAGGAAGAATTCTGAGTCTTAACCCAATTTTTTGAGGCCTTGCACCTGCAAGGCTAACACAGTTGTGGAAAAAAAGGGCTTTTACCAAGAAAAAAAATGTGTTAATGTGTTTAAAATAATATTTTAGATATACTGGATTAAATAAACTATTAAAATTAATTTCACCATCTAAAACTACTTTTTTTTTTAGTTGGAGTCTCACTCTGTTGCCCAGACTGGTGTGCAGTGGCAGGCTCCCAGCTACCGCAGCCTCAACCTGCTGGGCTCCAGCGATCCTTCCACCTCAGCCTTCCAAGAAGCCGAAACTACAGGCACGCACTACCACGCCCCGCTAATTTTTGATTTATTATAGATACAAGGTCTCACCAAGTTGCCCAGGTGGGTCCCAAACCAGCAGGTTCAGGAAATCCACTCACCTCGGCCTTCCAACATGCTGGGATTGCAGGCTGAGCCACCAAGCCAGGCCTAAAACTACTTCTTAAATTAAGCTGCCAAAAAACATAAATGCATGCATGGCTCACATGGCGTTTCTATTGGTCAGTACTGCTCTAAAGTGCAAGAGACAAACACAGGATGAAGCCTTGGTTTGAGTAAACCAACCCTGAAAAAAACAGGTTACTAATCAGATATATGTCAATATTAAAGAATCGCTGTTCATTTTCTCAGGTGTAATGATGTTTGTGGTTATGTTTTCAAAAGTCCTTATCTCTCTTTTTTTTTTGGAGTTGGAATCTCACTCTGTCACCCAGACTGGAGTGCAGTGGCTGCTTCCGGCCACCGCAGCCTTGACCTGCTGGGCTCCGGCAATCCTCCCGCTCAGCCTTCCAAGTAGCTGGAACTACAGGCGCGCACTACCACACCTGGCTAATTTTTTTGATTTATTGTAGAGATGAGGTCTCACCAAGTTGCCCAGGTTGGTCTCAAACCCGCGGGCTCAGGCAATCCACTCACCTCGGCCTCCCAAAGGTGCGGGATTACAGGCTGAGCCACCGAGCCCGGCTAAGTCCTTATCTCTTAGAGAAACATATGTAAAGAAGCATCTACAGCTAAAATGATCAGTGAATTTTTCTTTAAATCTTTAAGGGAGATGAAAAGTGCGTGAATTATAAATAGACCAGATTGGCCACACACTGAAGACTGTTAAAGCTGGCTGACGGCACATTCAGTTCATTACCCAATTTTCTCTATTTCCATGGGTTTAAAATTTTCAATTAAAATTTTTAAAAGTGATATAAGAAAATGTGAGGCAGAGAGGAAGGAAAGGGTTAGATGTTTTACCACCTGTAGAATTCATAAATGTAGGCACAAACCGATGAGCGAGTACCTGGAAGCAAGCACCAAACTAAGTAAAGTCTATTGGTTCCACCTTCTTAGGAGGAAACTGGAGAACCCAGTTAACTATATAAAAACTTGACTTTATCAGGAGATACAAAGGAGAACCCAAAGAAACCCCAGAATTTATTTACAAAAAATTCTGTATTCTTACATGTTTACACGTTAGTCACCGTCAAATAACTCTCTGTTTGATGCAATACACCTATCGAGATACTTTTCCACTGCTCAAAAACACTTTTTGAACTTGGCAATTTTCATGCCTTTTAGTATTTCTGCCATTTTTTGTTTCACCTCTTCAACATGGGCAAAATGTTTCCCTGTGACAACTTTTTTCAAGGCAGAAAACAAAAAAAGTCACTCAGGACACGATCAGGTGAATAGGGAGGGTGGAGCATAGGGGCCATGTTGTTTTTGGTCAAAAACTGCTGAACACTCAGCATAGTGTAGGCAGGTGCAATCGTAAATCACCCATCATGAAAAGAGCAAATGCGCTGAAAGAATCTCTTAAAAAAAAAAAAAAATTCACTGAAGCCGAATGCAGACTTTCACAACAATGCCAGCTGGTACACTGATGCCAATGTGTTCCGGGAACACTTACCTAGCAGGGGAAGCCTATAAGGGGCCCACCCTCCAAAAAATAATTCCAGGTCTTTCTGGTTCCTCCTTTATAATAATCTTTCAAATACTTTCTGAAGCATACAAAAATATAAAATTATTATTTAAAAGTTAAGTCAACCTACCAGAAAAAAAAGTCTCAAACTTGTGTTTAAAGATTCTGAAAGATAAAACCAATAAAGCAATACAAACCACATTTGATGAAATTAAAGCCCACATTGTTAAGCGCTATTAAATCTGAGGTCAGAGAACATCTGAGGGAGAATCCTATATCCGCATTAGGAAGCAATCGCTTCTGCAAGAAGATATTACAAGAGAATGGACATCTACTCATTAAGCTTTTACACTAAGAATATTTGATTATACATAAACAACTTCTCTGTTCACCTGCACTACTACAAAACTTTCCCCAAGAGAAAACTATTGACCTTCCGAACTTTAAAGCATGTTTGTCCACAATTTTATTTTGAAAAATTACACATCTTTAGAAAAGTTACAGTACTTCAACAAACACCCAGATTTAACAGTCTATCTCCTTTCTTTCTTTCCTTCATTTTCTTTTGCTGTACCATTTGTTAAGTTAGTGGCAGACATAGTACTTCATCACCAAATACTTCAGCATCTATGTGCCCTAGAACAAGGCATAACTACAACTACCACATTTGACAATGTCAACACTAGATACAATACTATTATTTAACAGCCAGTATTCAAATTTCCCCTACTGTCTTAATAATGCCCTTTGGGCAGGGTGCAGTGGCTACGGCCTATAATCCCAGCACTTTGGGAGGCCGAGGACTGCCTGAGTCCAGGGGTTCAAGACAAGCCTGGGCAACTTGGCGAGAGCTCATCTCTAAAATAAAAAATAAAAAATTAGGCGTGTTGGCATGTGCCTGTAGATCAGGCTGCTTGGAAGGCTGAGGCAGAAGGATTGACTAAGACCAGCAGGTCAAGGCTACGGTGGCTGGGAGCGTGCCACTGCCCTCCAGTCTGGGTGACACAGTGAAACTCCAATTCAAAAATAATAACAACAATAATACCCTTTGTACTATATGGAATAGTATAGTAGAACAGGTGAACAGAGAAGTTGTTTATTGTATAATCAAATACCCTTAATGCAAAAGCTTAAGGCATAGATGTACAAGCTCTTGTACTATCTTCCTGCAGAAACAATTGCTTCCTGATGTGGAAAAATACAGGATTCTCCCTCAGCAGTTCTCTGACCTCAAATTGAATAGTTCTTAACAATGTGGGCTTCCATTAATTTCATTAAATGTGATTCCTGTTGCTATATTAGTTAAGCTTTAAGAATCTCTGACAAAAACCTAATTTTTTTTCCTGGAATGCTGTCTTATCTTTTAAATAAATAATAACTGTATATCTCTGTATGCTTCAGGAAGTATTTGAGAAACTATTATGAGAGGGGACCCAAACTTTTTTTTTAAGAGACAGTGTCCTGCTATGCTCCCAGCTGTTCTTGTTTTGTATTTTTATGGAGAAAAGGCACACAAATTTTATTAACAAGAGAATCTCAGAATGTGATTACTTCTAAAATTTTCCTTTCATAGTGATCTTTATATTTCTATGTTTTCTAGCATTCTGATGTCTTCCAGCAACCTGTTTTTAATACTGTTTAGATACTGCTCAAATTTTTAAAACTGGCCAGGCGTGGTAGTATGTAACTGTGGTCTCAACTACTCAAGAGGATGAGGCAGGAGAACTGCTTGAGTCCAGAGTTTGAGGCTGCAGTGAGCTATGATAGGGCCAGTGCACTCTAGTCTGGATGACAGAGTAATATTCTGTCTCTAAAAACAAACAAAAAAGAATTTCAAATGTGTAAATTCAACCTGTTTCCCAAATACCTGATTTAATTGGATTTAGGAAAATGAGAAGAGTTCAAGGAGGCTTACAATCACAGTGAGTTCGAACACATTCACAGAAATATACAATTATGCATCTAATTTTAGAGAGTATTTTAACTCCAGTGTCTCTGGTAATCACTTTACAGTTACTTTCCTGGACAGCCCCAGGACAAAGTCCACCTCTCTTGTGGCTTACACATCAGGTCCACAGGATTACAAAGCACTATAGGAAAGCAGAGACCTCACCTCAGCATGGACAGAGTTGATGTGATACTTGACACCACTCTCTGACCCAAATTCTTTCTGGCATAGAAGACACTTGTATTTTCCAGCCACAAAATTTCCCTATTTCCGAGAGAGAAACAAAAGAGAATTACTGGTCAATTCAGAAACACATACGTGGGTCACGTGTAGGAATTGTTTGAGATGAAAAGAGGGAATTCTACTTAAAGATAAGAAGGAAAGAGATCCAAAACATCAGTGTATTTAGAACCAGCTTGGATAGACTATCACCAATATAACTCTATCCTAATGCTGAGTCTTGCTCACCCTTACAGTCTTCCCATTTCAGAATTTGATCACCTTCATGGCAGAGTCAGCGTCTTCCTCACTCAAGAATTCCACAGAGCCACAGCCCCAGTACTGGCCCATGACTCTATCCTTTGACATGTGGGTGTTGACCACTGGTCCTGCCGGGACAAATAGTTCTCACAGCAGTGGTCCGCTAACCTTTTCATGCAGGCCCCACGTACAGCGTTATTGTGGTTCTGCTCGGAGATTAGCCCAGCAGCCATGGTAAAGAACTGCCATCGGACCCTCTCTCCTAATGCAACTCTGTACCTATTATCCACCCAGCTTCAGCACAGCCTGGTGTCCCGCCACTGTCATGCGACAGCCTTGCACCTCTACTTTCTCCTGTTCCCTTCACTTCACATCATGTGCTCTTGGTTCCGCCCTCAAAATGACTGACTCCCCAAAGTTCACCAGAGGCACCGATGTGTGATTCTTCCACTATGATCACTGTTGCAGAGAGTACCATCCACAACACCCAGCTCAAGGGCTGAGGAACTAGGATCATGATGAGAAACTCCTCATCATTCCTGGAAAAATCTGGTTTAGATGCCTATAACTCCCTGCTGCTTGAACTGAGACTTCTCTCCCCTCCTGAAGCTTCAGATTGCCACAGTGCTCATTTTGGATGAGGAGAATGGGATGTAAAGTGGCAGCATTTCCCATGCTGGAGGGTTGTAGGACACCTGGGTCAACATGGAAAAGTTTCAGTGAGGTGAATGGCTGTTAACCTGACAGCCTATCCCACCTCCCATGCCCAGAGGCCAGAATAGTACAGGTGGGTTTAAGAGATCTTCACCAATCCACATAAGCACAAGAAAGCTGACTCTAGAAAGTTTAAGACAAGGCCAGGCCGGTGGCTCATGCCTATAATCCCAGCACCTTGGGAGGTCAAGGTGAGAGAAATGCCTGAGCCCATGGGTTCGAGACCAGCCTGGGCAACTTGGTGAGACTCATCTCTACAATAAATCAAAAAATTAGCCAGGCTTGATGGTACGTGCCTGTAGTTCCAGCTACTTGGAAGGCTGAGGCAGAGGCTGCGGTGGCCATAAGCGTGCCACTGCACTCCAGCCTGGGCGACAGAGTGAGACTTCAACTCAAAAAAAAAAAAAAAAAAGTTGGCCGGGCTCAGTGGCTCAGCCTGTAATCCCACGGTTTGGGAGGCCGAGGTGAGTGAATTGCCTAAGCCCCCGGGTTCGAGACCCACCTAGGCAACTTGGTGAGACCTCATTTCTACAATAAATCAAAAAAACTTGCCGGGAGTGATAGCGCGCGCCTGTAGTTCCAGCTACTTGGAAGACTGAGGCGGAAGGATCGCCAGAGCCAAGCAGGCCGAGGCTGCGGTGGCCAGGAGTGTGCCACTGCACTCCAGTCTGGGTGACAAAGCGAGACTCCAACTCAAAAAAAAAGTTTAAGGCCAAATAAAACAGGGCAGGCTCAGGAGGAAGGAGCTAGTTCTCTGGAACTCAGAATGAATATATTTTTCTCCAAATTCTTTTAAATTGATATGATTTACAACTGTGTTGGTCTTTTCTAAGTATTGGACATACCCTGGCATCTCACCCAGTGACACACCAAGAATCTTTGGGACATAAAAAACTAAAGCAGTCTCTGAACATAACAGTAAACAGGATAACTAGCTGTTCACCTAAACTGAATTCTCTTCCATGTCAGATTATTTTATGGGACAAGTTAAGATATGAAGTTCAAAGAGTTACAAACCAATGGACAAGAGCCCAGGTGAGCTTTAAGGCCAGATACACTACTGTAGACAGCCTCACAACCCTGAAAAAGAGAAGAAATAATGTGAAGACTATGCCAAATAGGTCCCTTCTGTTAGCAATCTGCCATTTACACTGACCAACTCTACATTTGAAGAAAGAAGGCAAATAAATAGTCCCAAAAAAGTATCCGCATGCAAGTGACAAAAGAAGGAATACCAGGAAAGGTAAAAGGAAAACATCAGCAAGTGAGCAAGTTATTGTGAAAAGATTAAGCCACTATCCCTCCCTGGTACTTTCTCGAACACTTAAGAAAAACAGGGAAATATATATACAGTTAGACTTTTTAAAACTTTCCCCCTGCTTATCTGCATTTCTAATTTCTTACTTAGTGCAAACACATCTCCCAGCTTGTTTACATTTACCCCTCCCCAAAGTAGTGGGTCTACTACAGCTGTGGTAGCTCAAAGATGACTACAAATTCGCTGCCACTATTCCCATCAAGAAGCAGAGTCTATTCCTATTCACCCTTCCTCTACATCAGGTCAGCCCTGTGGTCATTTGCCAGCAGCACACCACGGAGGGATGCTGTGCACATTCCCAAGCTAGGCCTTAAGAGGGATGCATCTGCTGCTGTTATGTTTTCAGAACACTCTAGGCAAAGGCAGTCACTACAGCCCCGCTGGCAACCCGACGACCCGCTAGGTAAGGGGGATAAGCTGGATGCAGCTGCACAGAAGCCATCTTCAATATTCTAGCCCACCTGAGCCTCCAGCTGAAGGCACCCTCTTGAGTGATCCCACCTAATTCCCTGTACAGCCGAAGAACTACCCTGCTGCACCCTGGTAGAACCATTCATCTACACACTGTGAACAAATAAAATAATCGTTGTTTCAGGCCACTGAGGTTCAGGTGCTTTGTCACGAAAGAATAAATACCAAACAACATTTACTAAATCAATGAATGAGAAGAAACCACCTGGTTAGGACACCGAATGCGATGATACTTCTTGATATCTAACTTCCATTTGTGAAGTACTTCCTGGCTGAAGGTAGGCAGCCCAGGGCGGGTATATTTTAACTACAAGACAAGAAACATTTTATTAGTGGAATCCAACCCCCAGCCAAAATATCCCAAAAGTTTTACACTCAACTCTTCAGTTTATGCAGTTCTGGAATCCACAAGTATACATGCATATACAAAAAAACTACAAGAGGTAAGACCCTCTCCAAAGTTCCTGAAACTGAGAAACTGTAGTTTGTCTGCTGTTTAGTCTTAGAAAGTTTTTAATCTTAACAGAAGACAGGAGACTTTCAGATATAACACTTCATCTACAGTCAAAAAAGAAAAAAAGCTATAGTGGATTACAGAGTTAAAATATTTGTTAAAAAAAGAAAGGGACATAAAAATATGCATTCATACACTCATCTCATAGAGAGAAAAGACATGTAAAAGGTTAGACGGCTACACATAAACATGTTAAGGGTGGGTGGAATTCTCTGGGTGATAGATTTTTGGACAGTTTTAATTTTTGTTCCCCCTGCTCATTTACATTTCTTTTTTTTTTTTTTGAGTTGGAGTCTCACTCCGTCGCCCCGACTGTAGTGCAGTGGCACGCTTCCGGCCACCGCAACCTCGACCTGTTGGGCTCCAGCGATCCTTCCATCTCAGCCTTCCAAGTAGCCAGAACGACAGGCGTGCGCTACCACGCCCAGCTAATTTTTTATTTATTGTAGAGATGAGGTCTCGCCAACTGGCACGGGCAGGTCTCGAACCCGTGGACTCAGGCAATCCATTCACCTCGGCCTCCCAAAGTGCTGGGATTACAGGCTGAGCCGCTGAGCCAAGGAGCCTGGCCCTCATTTACATTTCTAATTTTTTCTTCAATGATATGCTAATTCTTGATATTTTTAAAATTCTAAAACAAAAACATTAAAGTTCAACCTAAGACAAGGATGTGAGAGAAATCAGGGACTGGAACACATAACCTTTGCTTACACTTCAAAGTAGAATTATTCCTAGCATTTCCTTTATATGTTTTGACATGAGATAATCTTTCCTCACAACTACAGCTGGAGTTTCCAGAGAATAGACAGCCTGGCAGACAGTTCTTGCAAAGTCTTTCCATGGGAAACAGCTGTATTTCTGGTGAGTAAACAAATCTTCCTGCTTCAACAACGCAAGTGTCTGAAAAGAAGCTTATTCTCTGAGAGAGAAAAACAACCAAAGCCCATGGAGGTAATGGAGGAAGTAAGGAAGGTAGCTCAAAGAACCACCGGTAAATCCAAAAAAGAAGCCAGAATACAGTGCTGGCTTTATTTCAAGGAAACTTTTTTCGGTGGCTCAGCCTGTAATCCCGCGCTTTGGGAGGCCAAGAAGAGTGAACTGCCTGAGCCCGTGGGTTCGAGACCCGCCTGGCCAACTTGGCAAGCCCTCATCTCTACAACAAATCAAAAAAATTGGCCGGGAATGGTAGCGCGCGCCTGTAGTTCCAGCTACTTGGAAGGCTGAGGCAGAAGGATCGCCGGAACCCAGCAGATAGAGGCTGCAGTGGCCAGGAGCGTGCCACTGCACTCCAGTATGGGTGACATAGTGAGACTCCAACTAAAAAAAAAAAAAGAAATTTTGTTTTGTTTTGGTAAGAAAAATTTTGAGCAACCTTCAGGTCCCCTCTTGCTTTGGGAGCTTTTGTGTCTTCTCAGAATTTACTTTTCTCTGAAGCTAAGTGTAAATGGGTCCATCTAAAATATTTTATGATGATGGGGAACTATATATAAACTATTTTTTGTATATCATATTTATATAAACTATGTACTATGAAGCTGTAAATAAAGAATGAGGATGAGCTCTATGAAGACACAGGGAGTGATTTCCAGGATATACAACTGACCCTTGAACTACATGGCTTTGAGTCGTGAAGGTATATTTACATGCAGTTGTTTTTTTTTTTTTAACTAAATGAAGACTTGAAATGCAAAACCCTTGTATACAAAGGAACTACTTTTGATATACAGAAGTTCAACAGGTCCAATCACAGGACTTGGGTGTGAGCAAATCTGGATATGCTCAGGGGTCCTGGAACCAATCCTCTACATATACCAAGGGACAACTGTATTATTAACTGAAATAAAGCAGAGTGCAAAAAAACAAAGAAAGGAGGAGGAGGGTAATGGTGGCTCATGCCTATCATCCCAGCACTTTGGAAAGCGAAGGCGAGAGGATTGTCTGAGTCCAGGGGTTTCAGACCTTGTCTCTACAATAAATCAAAAAATTAGCTGGGTGTGGTGGCGTGTGCCTGGAGTTCCAGCAGCTTGGAAGGCTGAGGAAGATCACCTAAGCCCACAAGGACAAGGTTTCTACGGCCATGATCTTGCCACTGCTCTCCTGCCTGGGCAAAAGAGACCTTGACTCTAAAATAAAAATAAACAGCCAGGCTCGGTGGTTCAGTCTATAATCCCAGCGCTTTGGAGGCTGAGGTGAGTGGATTGCCTGAGCCCGCGGGTTCAAGACCCGCCTGGGCAACTTGGCGAGACCTCATCTCTACAATAAACAAAAATTAGCCGGGCTGGGTAGCGCGCGCCTGTAGTTCCAGCTACTTGGAAGGCTGAGGCAGAAGGATCGCCAGAGCCCAGTAGGTCGAGGCTGCGGTGGCCGGGAGCGGCCACTGCACTCTAGTCTGGGTGACAGAGTGAGACTCCAACTCAAAAAAATAAAATAAAATAAAAATAAAAATAAATAAAGAACAGAGTACCATATGTTCTCACTCATAAGCAGACCTTGAACAATTATAAGAAAGAAATTGGCAATAGTGGGAAACCACGAGGGGAGGTGGGGTCATACCACATCAACAAGGGTACCTGCATAATAAACATTTGTATACCTAACCCTGAATTGTACCCACGTGTTTTTTTTTTTGGAAAGCAGTATTTATTGAAAGGACAGAAAAGCTCCCACAGCGGGAGAGGACCCGAGGGGGTTGCCTGTACCCTACATCTTTAAAATAAAAAATTTAAATAGGCCAGGCTTGGTGGTTCAGCCTGTAATCCCAGCACTTTGGGAGGCCAAGGTGAGTGGATTGCCTGAGCCCGCGGGATCGAGACCAGCCCAGGCAACTTGGTGACACCTCATCTCTACAATAAATAAAAAAAATACGATTAATCAGTCATGGTGGCACATGTCTGTAGTTTCGGCTACTTGGATGGCTAAGGCAGAAGGATCGCAGCAGCGGGTGGCTGTGAGTACGCCACTGCACACCAGCCTGGGTGACAGAGTGAGACTCCAACTCAAAAAGAAAAAGTAACACATTAATCTATTACAAATGAGTGACACAATAAAGGGGGTGGAGAAGAAAAAGCCAACCTAAGCAATTCTGGAAAATATTACTTTGACTATATACTGTAAAGCTAAAAATGAAAAAACTATACACAAATATTATTCTCTAGTTAGTCAATTTGTTTTTTTTGTTTTTTGAGTTGGAGTCTCACTCTGTCGCCCAGACTGGAGTGCAGTGGCCGCTCCCGGCCACCGCAGCCTCGACCTGCTGGGCCCGGCGACCCTTCCGCCGCAGCCTTCCAAAGAGCTGGAACTACAGGCGCGCGCTGCCATGCCCGGCTAATTTTTGATTTACTGTAGAGATGAGGTCTCGCCAAGTTGCCCAGGCGGGTCTTGAACCCGCGGGCTCAGGCAATCCACTCACCTCTGCCTCCCAAAGCGCGGGATTACAGGCTAAGCCACCAAGTCCGGCAGTCAATTTTGTTTTTTACAGAGGAATGAGTTAGCAATTCTGAAACTGCTTTTTGTAATACTCAAATTGAGCAGAAGTATGTGTATTGTAGATAATGAGAGCCAAGTTTTTCACTATTGGAGAAAAGAGCTACAAATAAGGAAAGAGGAAAGCTAGAATGAAACCCGTGGAATATGGTTAGAATTGAAGGTATTATGGCTTTTAATAAACACACATATCAAGAGATACAGAAATAAACATGTGTGCATATGCGTATATAAATATACGTACATTTATAACCTAGCTCGATCCACCAAAATGGCACAGAAGCAATGAAATATCAGTACAAATGAGCATACCCCAGTACGATGTGCTAAAATATTTGTTTTTAAATATATTCTCTGGCCAGGTGCGGAGACTCACACCTTTACCTAGCACTTTGGGAGGTCAAGGTGAGAGGACTGCCTGAATCGATGGGCTCAAGACCCAGCCTGGACAACCTGGCAAGACCTGATCTCTATAATAAATAAAAAACTTAGCCGGGCATAGTAGTGCACACCTGTAGTTCCAGTTACTTGGAAGGCTGAGGCGGAAGGATCGCCTGAGCCCAGCAGGTAGAAGCTGCAATGGCCGTGATTGTGCCACTGCACTCTAGCCTGCACAAGAGAGTGAGACTCCAACTCAAAAACAAATTTAAAAATTTTAAATATATATTCTCTACAGGGGGAACCAGAGTTCCTTAGAGAAATACTTGACTGCAAGGCTGGGGGAGGAAAAATGCAAGATGACCCTACAGTGTATCTTATGGTGCCAGAAACTAAGAACATGCTCAAAAAATGATAGGGACATGTCAAAAAGATACAGAAACCCACTTGAAAGAGCTCTCAGTGGCCAAATCTGGGACACTGAGTAATAATAGCATGGGAGTATAACCCATGGAATAAAATGAGTACAAGTCTATACGAACATAAATTAATAGAGGAAAAGAATAGATCTTTCTCACAGTAGAAGTCTAACTAATAACTTAAGGAAACATGACAAAAACAAAAATCATCACTAGGTAAACATCATAGTAGTAACTGTTGCAGGCAAGATCACCAATGGGTGCTAACATAAGTGGGTGGAACGATGTTAAGAAACAGGATCCGCGCACAGTCTCAAGTTCTCCAAAAAATACTCACCAATTACAAAGGAGAAGATTGTAATTTTACCACAGTTGAAAGACACACCCTAACTAACTGATCAAAGTAGTCATCATCAGTAAAGAGATTCATCCACATCATACACAATGCATGGAGACGGGCCAATCCATGGTATTCTTGCCAAAAACATATAACCTTCAGCCTAATCTGGAGAAAATACCACACAAATCCACACTAGGAATCACTCTACAAAACAGCCACCAGTCTTGTTCAAAAACATCAAAGACACAAAAACAAAGGCAGGGGAATTATAACAGATTGGAAGAGACTAAGGAGATACAGTAACAACAAAAAGCGTGGGATCCTGATGGCACCCTGATGGAATCCTATCATATGGTTTATATAAGATGCTGGCATTAGGGGAAGCCGGATGAAGAGCATACAGAAATTCCGTACTAATTCTGCAATTGTTCTGTAAGACTAAAATTATTTCAAAATTAAAAGATTAGGCTGGGCATGGTGGCTCAGAAGTACTTTGGGAGGCCGAGGCAAAAGGATTGCCTGAGCCAGGGGTTCATGATCAGTCTGAGCAACTTAGTGAGACCTTGTCTCCACAATAAATCACAAAAACTAGCCAGACGTGGTGGCATGCATCTGTAGTTCTAGTTACTTGGAAGACTGAGGCAGAAGGCTTGTCTAAACCCAGCTGCGTTGGCCGTTAGTGTGCCATTGCACTCCAGCCTGGGCAACAAAAGTGAGACTCCAACTCAAAAAAAAAAAGTTTAACAGAAAGAATATGCTTTGCTTGTATGTACATCAAGAAACACTGGGAAGATGCACAAGAAAGTAATAAGAATGGGTAATCAGGATAGAGCAAGGACGAGGTGGGAGTGGATATCTCAAGGCTTGCCATCATTTTGACTTTTCAACCATGAGAATATATTATGGAGTCAGAAAAATTAAATGTTAATTTTTTTTTTTTTTTTTTTGAGTTGGAGTCTCACTCTGTCACCCAGACTGGAGTGCAGTGGCCGCTCCCGGCCACTGCAGCCTCGACCTGCTGGGCTCCGGCGATCCTTCCGCCTCAGCCTTCCAAGTAGCTGGAACTA
>CAUYQG010274569.1:0-19230 GCA_963574415.1 Tarsius wallacei
CTGCACTCCAGCCTAGGCGACAGAGTGAGACTCCCACTCAAAAATAAAAACAACAAAAAAAATCGATGTTGACTGTTGAAAGCCGTGTGGAATAAAAATTGACAGAGAACCTCTGTTTTTGAAGGTAGAGGTAGCTTGTGAGATTAGTGCTATGAGAAGTTTGAGCCTTAAGCCCAGGAAAGTCTGGGTCAGGGACTGCAGGACAGCGACTGGCTCTGTGCGTCCCTTGGGCCTTGGGGTAGTGAGGAATAGAAGAATAGCGTGTGAATTTCCCATGAAACTACATTTACTTGAATTGAAAGCACTATTTCCTGCTTACGTGGTATAAGTGGCTATGTTTTGTGAAATTGCGTTGACAAAAGATGGTCATTGTTTTTACCTTATGGCTTTTAGTGTCCTAACTAACCAGAGTCATTGGTTAGTGCTACTATATACGTTCTCTCCCTACCCCAGGTCTCCTGGAAAATTAATTTCCCTGGGAATCCATAATTATGGGACACACTAAAATACAACCTCAGCCCGTTTCAAAATTTTTAATTAAATAAAATACAAAAATCAGTTTCTTGATTGTACTAGCTGCATTTCTCCTTTCGTTCTGGAAGTGGCTCTCTGTTGCAGTTACCCTTTTCACCACCAGATGGCGAGGCCTCCACAAGGCCTGATGCTGTTGGCATTGCCATTTTAATAGTGTTTACTGTTGGCATCCTAGGCGTCTCTGGATGGATGGGTGCTTCCAGGGAGGGCAGGGCTGAAAGGAGAAGCAGTTGTTGGTAGCTGTGGCCATTCCCAGTCCACTTTGTAAGATCATTGAGGTCTGTCTTCTCTGGCTCTAATATTTTGCCTTTTTGCTTTTCCTTTAGGACCTGGTGTTTTCTGCCTCCCCAGATGCCACTATCAGGATTTGGTCAGTCCCGAACGCCTCCTGTGTTCAGGTTGTTCGGGCCCATGAGAGCGCTGTGACAGGTCTCAGCCTCCACGCCACTGGTGACTATCTCCTGAGCTCCTCCGATGACCAGGTACGGACCCAGCCAGGACTCTGAGAGGTTGCTGGTTGCCAAGCTTGAGCATTCTGGGAGGAGGGACCATCTGACCAACCCCAGTGGCTCCCAGATCCTTGGAGGAGAAGGTTTTCTCTGTTGGGAGAATTGGCTTTGCAAGAGTTGCTGGACCAGAATCTGCTTTTCTGAAGGGCCACCAGAGCCTAAGGACCCACTTTCTCATTGGCCCCAATGTCTTCTTTTTTTTAGTACTGGGCTTTCTCTGACATCCAGACAGGGCGTGTACTCACCAAAGTGACAGATGAGACCTCGGGCTGCTGTAAGTTGCTTCACAGGTTCTGGGCTCTTTTGTGAGCTGTGTCTCATTTATTTGTATGTTTTGTTTAGTTACTTGCTCATTTGCTGCTTCTAAAGATGCACTGAGTGTCCACACCCACCTGGTGCCAGGCTCTGTGCTGGGCACATGAGGCCTGTGAGGAGCAAGGAGCCTTGTTCTTGCTGCTCCTTGTGTCTGCCCAGTGGTTCTGACCACAGATCCTCTCCCTTCTCTACAGCTCTCACCTGTGCGCAGTTCCATCCTGATGGACTCATCTTCGGAACAGGAACCATGGACTCTCAGATCAAGATTTGGGACTTGAAGGTAGGACACAGTAGGCCCCCATCTGTGGCCCAGGGCTAGAAGGCTGTGATGGTGTGGTGCTGATTAGGTGCTTAGGGCAACTGGCCCTGGGGGTGTCCCGAGGGAGGAGAGGCACTGGCTCTGCACTTGTGATGAGATAGGTGTGGTTGGGGGGAGCCCTGGGCCCGGCTTTCCACCCTTGCCAATCCTGCTATCTGTCTTTCCTGGCAGGGCCTCTCAGGTAGGAGTTTGCTCAGCCTCATTTTCTTCCTTGTGATCAGTTGGTGACGTATTTTACTACCCACCCCCAACTGTAGGAGCGCACTAATGTGGCCAACTTCCCTGGCCACTCAGGCCCCATCACCAGTATCGCCTTCTCCGAGAACGGCTACTACCTGGCCACAGCAGCTGACGACTCCTCTGTCAAGCTCTGGGATCTGCGCAAGCTTAAGAACTTTAAGACATTGCAGCTGGATAACAACTTTGAGGTGTGTCCTCTTCCTTCCCAGCTCTCGGTTGCTTCTCTTCTTTGATTATTTACTGAATTGATCTGAGTTGCTCTGTTTGTCCCCAGCTGCCCCGCAGTTTCTGTTCCCCTGTGTAACCTCCTTCTGGGTCTGGCAGGTGAAGTCACTGATCTTCGATCAGAGTGGCACCTACTTGGCCCTTGGAGGAACGGATGTCCAGATCTACATCTGCAAGCAGTGGACGGAGATTCTCCACTTCACAGGTAGAGGCCGACCCTGAGCTGAGGTCTGTGGGTGCCCAGGCCCAGAGGAAAGCCTCAATGGGTTAGGAGTCTCTTGGGTTTGCGTGGATTTGGGTGGCTCTCAGGCCCCACCTGAGCAGTAGGACATGTGGCTAGGGAAGCAGACCAGGGTCAGGCCGCATGAGGTAAGTGCTGGCACCAGCCCTGCCATTTCCGTGCATGTGGGTGAGTTACTGGAGAGGGGAATCTCTCCACCCTCTGAAGGTTTGATTATTGAGTCTATGAAATGAACTGGCAATAGATAGATTAACAGGGAAAAGCCATTTTAGTTACATCCATATGTGTGGGGGTGCCATAGAGTATGAGCCTTGAAAAAGAGTCAGTTGGTGGAGCTCCTGTGGTCATGTGTCGCTTATCAGCAAGAATGTGTTCTGAGAAATGCATTGTTAGGTGATTTCATCGTGTGCAAACATCCTCGTGCTCCTACTCAAACCTAGGTGGTCTAGCCTACTATACACCTAGGCTGTATGGTACAGCCTCTTGCTCCTAGGCTACAAACCTATACGGCATGTTACTATCCTGAATATGATCATAACACATTGGCAGGTAGAAAAGGTAAAAGGTGAAAATAAGATATAAAAGATAAAAAATGAGCCGGGCTCGGTGGCTCAGCCTGTAATCCCGCGCTTTGGGAGATTAAGGTGAGTGGATTGCCTGAGCTTGCGGATTCGAGACCCGCCTGTGCAACTTTGTGAGACCTCATCTCTACAATAAATCAAAAAATTAGCCAGGCGTGGTAGCGCACGCCTGTAGTTCCAGCTACTTGGAAGGCTGAGGCGGAAGGATCGCAGGAGCCCAGCAGGTCGAGGCTGCGGTGGCCGGGAGTGGCCACTGCACTCCAGTCTGGGTGACAGAGTGAGACTCCAACTCAAAAAAAAAAAAAAAATGGTCCGCCTGTATAGGGCGCATGAATGGGACTTGCAGGTGAGCGAGTGAGTGAGTGCTGAGTGAATGTGAAGGCCTACGATGTTACTGTACACTGCTGTAGCCTTTATAAACACTGTCCACTTAGGCTACATACATTTATAAACAAAATTGCCTTCAATAGTAAATTAACCTTAGCTTACTGTGACATTTTTACTTCATAAACTTTAAAATTTTTAAAAGACTTTCTGACTCTTGTAATAATATTTGGCTTAAAACACAATTATATAGCTGTACAAAAATACTGACTTTCAGGTTTTTTTTTTTTTTTTACTTTTTAAACTTTTATGTTAAAATCTAAGACAAGAGCACACATTAGCTTAGGCCTGTACAGGGTCGGAATCATCAATATCACTGTCTTCCACCTCCACGTCTTGTCCCACTGGAAGGTCTTCAAGGTTAATAATAACATGCATAGAGCTGTCATCTATGGTAACAGTGCCTTCTGGTATACCTCCTGAAGGACCTTCCTGGTGCTGCTACAGTGAACACATGAATGATAAGAAACTGAGACTGCCTTATTGTTGATGTGGAGGAAGTTTTAGTGGTCTGGATAGGTGATCAAACCAGCCATAACACTCTGTTAAGCCAAAGCCTAATCCAGAGCAAGTCCCTCATTCTCTTCAATTCTGTAAAGGCTGAGAGGTGAGGAAGCCACAGGGGAAAAGTTGGGAGCCAGCAGAAGTGGTTCATGAGGTTTAAGAAAGATGCTCTCTCCATAACATAAGTGTGCACAGTGAAGTGGCAAGTGCTGAGAGAAGCTGCGCGAGTTATCCAAAAGGTCTAGCTGAGGTCATTGATGGAAGGCAGCTACACTAAATAGTAGATTTTCATTGTAGACAAAGCAGCCTTCTGCCGGAAGTACATGCATCTAGGACTTTCCTAGCTAGAGAAGAGTCAGTGCCTGGCTTCAAAGCTTTAAGGGACAGGCTGACTCTCTTCTTAGGGGCTAATGCAGCTGGTGACTTTGAGTTGGAGCCAGTGCTTATTGACTGCTCTGAAAATCCTTAAGAGTGATGCTAAACTGACTCTGCCTGTGCTCTACAGATCACTATTCAAGGGCAATGCGCCTAGCCATCCAAGAGCTGTGATGGAGGTGTCTCATGCCTGCAAACAATCTTTACCCTCTGGGTTACGGAGTAGTTTCTTTCAGGTCTTACTACTTAAGAAATACATTCTGTAAAGCTGTAGCTGCCACAGGTAGTGATTTCTCTGATGGATTTGGGTTAAGTAAATTGAAAACCTGGAAAGGATTCATCACTCTAAATGCCATTAAGAACATCATTTGTGGGCTGGGTGTGGTGGCTCAAACCTGTAGAGGATTGCCTGAGCTCATGGGTTCAAGACCAGCCTGGGCAACTTGGTGAGACCTTGTCTCTACAATAAATAAAAAAATTAGCCAGGTGTGGT
This sequence comes from Tarsius wallacei, assembly GCA_963574415.1. NCBI lineage: Eukaryota > Metazoa > Chordata > Mammalia > Primates > Tarsiidae > Tarsius > Tarsius wallacei. Next base: position 4,721 of record CAUYQG010274569.1, read on the forward strand.
GCACATGTGTAGTTTCAGCTACTTGGAAGGCTGAGGCAGAAGGATCGCCTGAGACTAGCAGGTTGAGACTGCAGTGGCTGTGAGCTACTGCACTCCAGCCTGGGCAACAGAGTGAGACTCTGACTCCAAAAAAAAAGAGCATCATTCATGATTCACGGGAGGAGGACAAATTGTCAACACTTGGAATTTGGAAGAAGTTGATTCCAACCCTCACGGATGACTTTGAGGGGATTCAAGACTTCAGTGGAGAAAGTCCCTGCAGATGTGGTAGAAATAACAAGAGAAATAGAATTGGAAGTGGAGCCAGAAGATGGGACTGAATTGCTGTCATCTCATGATCAAACTTTAGCAGATGAGGAGTTGCTTCTTATGGATGAGCAAAGAAAGTGGTTTCTTGAGATGGAAACTTCTCCTGGTAAAGATGCTGTGAGCCTTGTTGACATGACAAAGGATTTAGAATATTACGTAAGCTTAGTTGATAAAACAGCAGTGGAGTTTGAGAGGATTGATTCCAGTTTGGAAAGTTCTGTGGATAGGTCGGGCTTGGTGGCTCAGCCTGTAATCCCAGCACTTTGGGAGGCCGAGGCTAGTGGATTGCCTGAGCCCGTGGGTTTGATGCCTACTTGGGCAACTTGGCAAGACCTTGTCTCTACAATAAATCAAAACTTAGCTGGGCGTGGTAGTGCGTGTCTGTAATTCTGGCTACTTGGAAGGCTAAGGCGGAAGGATCGCCGGAACCCAGCAGGTCGAGGCTGCAGTGACCGGGAGCGTGCCCCCGCACTCCAGTCTGGGTGACAGAGTGAGACTCCAACTCAAAAAAAAAAAAAGTTCTGTTGATAAAATGCTATTAAACAGCATCTATCACAGATAAATCTTTTGTGAAAGGAAGAGTTCATCAATATGGCAGCCTTCATTGTTGTCTTATTTTAAGAAATTGCCCTGTAATTCCAGCACTTTTGGAGACTGGGGCGGGAGGATTGATTAAGGCTGGGAGTTTGAGACCAACCTGGGCAACATAGCGAGACCTAGTCTCTATAAAAAATTTTTAAAAATTAGTCAAATGTGGTGGTGTGTGCCTGTAGTCCCAGCTACTGGGGAGGCTGAGGCAGAAGGATTTCCTGAGCCCAGGAGGTCGAGCCTGCAGTGAGCTGTGATCGTGCCACTGCACTCCAGCCTGGGTGACAGAGTGAGACTCCAAAAAAACAAATTGCCACAGCCACCCCAACTTTCAGCAAACATCACCCTGATCAGTCAGCAGACATTGACATTGAGGCAAAGCCCTCTGCCAGTGGAAAGATTACAGGTTGCTGAAGGCTTAGATGGTTGTTAGCATATTTTAATAGTTATTTAAGATATGTACCCTATTTTCTCAGACATGCTATTGCATAACTAATCGACTACAGTATAAACATAATTTTAATGTGTATGGGGAAACCAAGAAAAGTTTGTGTGCCTTGCTTTTTTGCAATATTTGCTTTGTTGTAGTGGTCTGGAACTGAACTGGCAATATCTCTGAGGTATGTCTATACACAAACCAGTAATGTGGCCATTTATTATTATCATCAAGTATTATGTACTATACATAATTTTACTGTACTTTTATACAACTGGTAGCTTAGTAGGTTTGTTTATACCTGTTTTCCTGCAAATATGTGAGTAATACATTACACTGTAATGTTACGGTGGTTATGAAGTCACTAGCAATAGACTTTTTTTTCAGCTCCATTATTAGTATTATTACTTTGATTCAGAGTCTCACCCTGTCGCCCAGGCTGGAGTGCAGTGGCACGATTATAGCCATCGCAGTCTCAACCTGCTGGGCTCAGATGATCCTTCTGGTTTAGCCTGCCAAGTAGCTGGGACTACAGGCGCGCCACCATGCCTGCGCCACCATGCCTGGCTAATTTTTTTATTTGTTTTAGAGACAAGGTCTCGCCATGTTGCCCAGGCTGATTTGAACTCCTGGACTCAGGCAGTTCTTTTGCCGTGGCCTCCCAAGGTGTTGGGCTTACAAGTGTGAGCCGCTGTGCCTGGCCTTTCAGCTTTGTTATAATCTTATGGGACTACCATTGTTTATGCGATTTGTCATTGACGGAAATGTTAAGTGGCACATGACTGTAGCATTCTGAGCGACAGAAGCCTGGGGCTTCTGGGGGATAGGTAGTGACACAAGTTGTGGGGGTGTGGGGGAAGAAATATACTAGAGAGCCTCTCAAGTAATACAAATTGTGTTAGAGCAGACCTCAGATGAACAGGTGACAAAAACTCAGGTGTGGTGTCTGCCCTTTGGCTTCTCTGAGGTGCCAGCTAGTTTTCCTTGGCTGGTGAGATTCCCAGGGAGGAGGGATTTGTGATAGTTGGGTTTCTTCCAGAGGATCTGCCTTTAGATAAGAGAAAGAGCTGTGAGAGACAGGCGGGCAGGAGCAGGTCGGAGAGCCCTTGGTTGTCCTTGAGTTCAGAGCACTCGCCACTCCAACCGCCCTACTTTGGTGTGTTGTTTTCTGAGCCCCAACGTTACTTTGCCTGTCGGGAATCTCAGAACATCGGGAAGGATGGTAGCGCATGCTCGGTGGGATTGTTGTGAGGGTTAGACGAAAAGATACGCAGACGCTCTTCAGCGTAGTGGTGGGGCTGTGTCCTGACAGACAACTCAGAGTGAAGCCATTGTAAGCCAGGGCCATCTGTGTTTTCAGGACAGAACGGTGTCTGCATGTAGGAAGAGCTGCTGTTGTTTTTATTCAGTACTGTGTCTTGGTCTGTTGTGAGTTTAGAACAGTGACTAAGACACCCAGTTTTGGCATGGATGGAGTTGAGTCGGATTAGTGCGGCAGATGTAGATGGATTTCACACATACTTATTTAATTGCAACATAAGTACTAGAGAGAAGTCTGCAAGATGCTGAGACAGTGCATAACGGATTCTAGCTTAGTTGCTGCGTGGCCCTGGGTACGTGACTCTCCCTTTCAGAGCCTGAGCTCCCTCATCTTTGAGACAGGAATATCGGTGCCGCTTTGTAGAGTGGCAGCTGGAGTCATGGAGGTGGCATGTTGGTGACAGGGTGCCTGGCGTTCATGATGCCGCATGCACGGGAGCTACTGCTGCCTTTGTGGATGAAATTCACATCCTCATGGGCTGGTTGTGGTTAGGATACAAGATATTCTGTGCTCTGTCTTCTGAGCCCTGCTCAGGGTGTCTGCTACAGTGGTGTCCATCCCAGCTGCATGACCCAATGACTTTAACCCTACACTAGGTTAAAGTGCTTTGATGCGGAGCTGAGTTGGGTAGCGTGGCAGGCTGGAAACTCAGGGTGGGCTTTTTAATGGGGAGCGGGTTGGCTCCAGGTGTGATCCTAAGTCTGGAAGGAATCTGCCTCCATGTTCGTGAATCCCTTGAGTCTGACCAGTGTTGCCCAGACTCATCGGCTCTATGTCAGGACCCCACATGAGCTAGGACATGCTCCTGGGCTGTGTCTGCTACAAGCAGGGAGTTAGCCCTCAGCATAAGCCTGGTGAAAGGGGGCTACTTTGCTGTCTTCATCCAACCTACCGGTAAGAAGGGAGGGCCTGCCTTGTGACAGGTACTGAGGGAGGCCCTGTGGACACCCGGGGAGCAAGAGGGACTGGAATCCCGCCTACCCTCAGTGTAGTATACAGTTGATGGGAAAGACAGACGAGCAGGAGTGTGCACTGTGCTAACTGCTAACTGGTTATATTGGGGTCAGCCTTCAGACGGAAGGAGAAGTCTTCTCACGGTCTCCTGTTGTCTCTCCTCAGAGCACAGCGGCCTGACCACAGGGGTGGCCTTCGGGCACCACGCCAAGTTCATCGCTTCGACGGGCATGGACAGGAGCCTCAAGTTCTACAGCCTGTAGGCCCTGGCCTGCTGGTGGAAGCTGGGCTTCATCTCAGTAGGGGTAGTGTGGGGGGTGGGGGGTGGGGGGAGGGGCTTCTGTGGGACGGGACATCCTCATCATTTCACTCTGGGCTGGGTGGTGGCCTGAGAGCTGTGTGGCATGGGCCCTGTCATCCATGCCCCTCTAGGCCCCACGGGAGTGGACGTGGGGGGGAACTGTCACCCTCTGGTGGCCCAGGGTCGAAACCCAGGGCCTCTCCCCCCTGCTGTTCACTGAGTTGACAGTGGACGTGGTGGTGGCTGTCCACCCACTTCGTTTCAGTTCTGTGAGCTGGGGAGAGGCTGAGCCAAGGGAACTGTGAAGGGTATGGGCAGGATGGCGCGTGCAGGGTTTTGTAAGCAGTGATCTAGTTTCATTAAAAAAAGAAAACAATAAAGTCAGCACTCCCTGTGTCTGTCTGTACCAGGACCACCTGAGTGGGACAGTGAGGGGAGGAGTCCACGGCGGGGCGCTGGCTTCCTGGGAGCCATCATCCCTTCACAGCACTCTCACCTTTTTTAAAACCATTGCACAGCAGGAACAAAACAAAAGCAAATACACAGAGGAAATCTTCCATGTCCCTGCAAGCCCAACCTATGTTTCTAGGGCCTCAGGTCACTGGTGCTGCTGCTTGCCTTGTGGCCTTGGCTTCTCACAAACCTGAGGGAGTCGTGCAGGGAAGAACCTGGCTTCTTGTGAGGAGTCGTGAGCATATCCTTGAGGATTCTCCGGGTGTGGGTGATGGGAAGCCTGGCTCCACCTGGCTCCAACCAAAAAGGTTTATTGACTCTGGCAGTTGAGAAGCTGAGGCAAAGCTGGTTCCAGGAGACAACCAGCGAACAGTCACAGGCGAGATCAGACACTGAGTAACCAGGGTCCTGTGGCCACTTTAGGTGAGGCAGTCAGGATGGCCTCTGAGGTGATGGCGGCGCTAGAGCCGGAATGACAAGGGCTTGAAAGGGCGGGCATTCAGAGGGAGGTTTGAGGCTGGCCTAGGATGAGTGAAGTGTGTGGAGAGACAGGAAGGAGCATGGCTGGAGCATGGGGGCAGAGGTGGGTGACCTTGGGTGTGGCCCAGGGAAATCGGTAGTACCCTAACAGGGGCCTCCCGCTGGGATGTGGGGTGGGCTGAGAGGTTTCGAGGTGAGGAGGGGGAGTCTGCGATTATAGACAGGAAACTCCAGGGAGGGGTCCGTGGGGCAGTGTATTGTAGTCCCCATTCTCGATGCCACAGAGGCTCTCCACATGTGCTTTACTAGGTCTCTGTTCTATGGTCAGGTAAGTTTGGGCAATGCCGTGTCTCCCTTGGATGACCAGGGTGCTTACTTGCTAGTAAAAGCTCTGAGGAATCCTGCAGTAAAGAAACCACCTAACTTTTCAACTAGTTTCCTCAGGTGAATACTTGACTGGTGAGCCTTTCCCTGGGTGTGCCTACTGGTGGGTCATGGAACTCCTCCTTGGGACACGCTGAGGTTCTGGCTCGGGCAAACAGTGGTCCGCACACAGCCTTCTGTTTGTCTGGGCTTGTGCTCAGGGAGACTGTCTAGGAGTGGAGTGGTGAGGCCGGGTTGTGATTCCAGCACTTGCCAGTCTGCTCTGTACCAGCTTGTAGGTGCAGCTCGGGATCTGACTACACCAGCCTGACATGTCCCCCAGCAACTCAAGGTGTTAACTTACTCTGATTTGGAAAAGCGCATTCTTTAAGAAAAGACCAATCAAGTTCTCTTGAGGCAAGGCAAGCTTCAGAAGGATTAGGGCAGCTGCTGGGTAATGGGCGACTGGCTGTAGCGATGGTTTGCAGGTGGTAGAGAAGGTCACTGGAGAAGGGGGAAGGGTGGGTGGCATGAGTGGGGATGTCTTGGGACTGAGTTGGGCTGCAGGGCTAGGACAGCACTAAAGCCATCTAATGATGTGCATATTTCAGATCGACCTTCATTTCCAGGAAAACTAAGGAGATACTGAAGGACCAATGCTGGAATGCAGTGGCATGATCATGGATCATTGCAGCCTTGACCTCCTGGGCTTGGGTGATCCTCTTGCCTCAGCCTCCCAAGTAGGAACTACAGACACACACCACCATGCCTGGTTAATTTTTAAATGTTTGCTTGGTCTCTAACTCCTGGGCTCAGGCAATCCTCCTGCCTCAGCCTCCCACAGTGCTGGGGTTACAGGCATGAGCCACCATGCTGTTGTAAGAATTAAATAAGCAAATGTACGTAGCTCTTCTGTTGTGGACAGATGGCGGGACAGAGGTGATGTACCTCAAAGCCTTAGGACCTGAATGTTAGGCTCCTGGAGGCCAGGCCAGCACCAGGTGCCGGTTCTTCTAGGCCAGAGTTCGGCACTGCTCAAGGGATGGGTCGATAGTCCCTCTGCGGTACATGCCAGGGCTCCCTTCTCTAGAAATACACACAGACGCATGGAGAGACCACATGCTGCATGCAACTTGAGTGACCATAGTGCCCCTAGCCCATGAATCCGAGAACCTTGCTGCAGCTGGCAGCTGCAGGACCTTGGGCAGATTACTCAACTTTTTTTTGAGTTGGAGTCTCACTCTGTCACCCAGGCCGGAGTGCAATGGCACACTCACGGCTGCTGCAGCCTTGACCTGCTGGGCTCAGGCGATCCTCCTGCCTCAGCCTTCCAAGTAGCAGGACCTATAGGCACGTGCAACCACACCTGGATAATTTTGATTTATTGTAGAGACGAGGTCTCACCAAGTTGCCCAGGCTGGTCTCTAACACCCCTCGGGCTCAGGAAATCCTCTTGCCTTGGCCTCCCAAAGTGCTGGGATTATAGGCATGAGCCACCGTGCCCAGCTTTGTCTCATTTTAACAGCACCGTTCACTGTCTCTTTTGTTTTTTGTTTTTATTTTTGAGTCAGTCCCACTCTGTCACCCAGGCTGGAGTGCAGCGGCATGCTCACTGCCACCGCAGCCTCGACCTGTAGGACTGAAGTGAAACTTCTGCCTCAGCCTTCCAAGTAGCTCGGACTACAGGTGCATGCCACCACACCCAGCTAATTTTTTGATTTATTGTAGAGCCTAAGTCTCACTGAGTTGCCTAGGCTGGTCTCTAATGCCCCTGGGCTCAGGCAATCCTCTCACCTTGGCCTCCCAAAGTGCTGGGATTACAGGCATGAGCCACCATGCCTGGATGGTATCTCGTTTTAACAGCACCATTCACTATCTCTTGTTTGTTTTTTTGAGTCAGTCTCCCTCTGTCACCCAGGCTGGGGTGCTGTGGCATGTTCATGGCCACTGCAGCCTCGACCTGTAGGGCTGAGGTGATCCTTCCACCTCAGCCTTCCAAAGTGCTGGGATTATAGGCTTGAGCCACTGGGCCCAGCCTAATGCTGTGTGTTTTTAATGACTGCTGCTACTGCTGTTAGTAGCCCTGCTGTTAATACTCTACTGTTTCCTCTTCCTGGAGTCTTCCCTCCCCAGAGACAAGCTGACTCAGGAAGCCTTCTCGGGGGCCGTCCCTGCCCTGCCAGGAGTGAGCTCATACCAAACCCATGGTTGATGCCTCCAGCATAGCTCTGACCCTGCTACTTGGAGGTGTCTGTGCAGCTATCATTCTTACCTAGATTTTAATCTCAAGGACAGGACCGTGTATTCATTGCTGTCATCCGTCATTCATTCATTCATTCCATTCATCTGCTGCTCAGTGGCACATTGAGAGATGCAACCTTGAGACTCAGTCCAGAGCCCACGATGCCTGGCTCTTTCCTTGAGATGTGAACACAGGGGTTTGGCAGACTTGGTTATTTCAGTCAAGGTGGATGGCGCACTATCACCCCTGCCACAGCTGTCTGGGTGTGGCTCAGCTGCCTTGTAGGTGAGACTTTTGGAAGTAGGTTGGTGGATTCTAAAAGGCTCGCTTTTGCTGGCTCCATGTTGCCAGGCTGGTGAGTTGTGTTCAGGGTCCGGGAGCGGCCAAGAGTCCTGGGCGTCCGAAGGAAAGTCATCTGGTGTCCTGCTGCCTGCACTTGGGCCCTTGAGTGGTCAAGCCCTGAGGCCTCCACTGCTGAAGGTGAGGAGCGACTACAGTGTTTGACCTTGGAGCACTGACCAAGGCGGTCGCCAGGGGACAGTGTGGTTATGCCGGTCTCTCCGATAACACGGCGCCGTGATGGAGCTCCTTGTCCTACGTAGGGTGACCTACTAGTCAGTTGTCCCCATTCTCCAGATGAGGAAGCAAGCTCAGAGCAGCCCGTTGGCTTTAGGTCACAGGAGGAAGGGAGCTGGGACTTTAAGCCCTGTGGCTTCAGAGACTGAGCTGACCCACACTGGCTAATACAGGCATAGGCAACCTAGGAGTGCCGTGTCATGGCCAGGTGCAGACCTTGCAGCCAGAAGCCCAGGCTTGAATCCCAGCTCTGCAACGTTCTATGGCATGGGTCTTGATGTCTCCGTTTCTGCCTCTGAAAAATGAGCTCTGGTGCCCACTTCCTAGGGCTGTTGGCTGCGAAGAGAACCGACACGTGATGAGCCCGTATGGGCACCGTGCATGTTGGCTCCTATGTGTGTTCCCTGCTTCTGTCTGCATGGGTAGCCGTGACGCTGTGAGGGTCGCGGTGGTCCTTGGTGCTTGACGGTGTGGTATACAGGTTTGGCGACTCTGCCTTGTGTTCTGCACTCAGAAACCGACCATTGGGGCTTAGGTGACACAGTGGCTGGAACGTGATTCCAGGCCTGGAGGCAGGGGACTCCAGAGGAGCACAGCCATGGCCCTAGAGATCACACAGTGGCGCCAACACAGGTGTGCACTGTTGAGGAAATCGGGTGAATCTGGGGGAGGCAAAGACTCACTAGATGGACACAGGGCAGGGGAATGGAGTGGGGATGGGGGTGTCAGCACAGAAGATGGCAGCCGCAGTGCCTGTGGGAGGGTCGGAAGGAGGGACGAGAAAGCAGGTTCAGGGGGACACAGGCAGTGGGGAATGGGGGGCAGCCAAGGGGGTGGAGACAGGCCCGGCTGATTGCAATAAGGCAGACTGGGAGGCCGTGGCTCTCACCAGCAGCACAAGGTCTAACACCTCACCTAAGGGTTTTCAAAACTCAGATCTTTTACCAACATTTTTGAGTTGGGGTCTCACTCTTACCCAGGCTTTGGTGCAGTGGTGTAATCATGGCTCACCAAGCCTTGACCTCCTGGATTCAGTTGATCCTCCTGCCTCAGCCGCCCAAGTAGCTGAACTACAGGCATGTGCCACTATACCCGGCCAATTTTTTTATTTTTGGTGGAGATGGGGACTCACTGTGTTGCCCAGGCTGGTCTCAAACTCCTGGGCTCAAACAATCCTCCTGCCTCGGCCTCCCAAAATGCTGGGATGACAGATGTAAGCTACCATGCCCGGCTGGATTTCTGAACTTTGTATAAATGAAATCATCCAATCTATTTTCTTGGACTTCATTTTGTTCAACATTGTTCTCATAGCCCTAGTTCACTCACTGTTGGACAAATGAAGGCAAGTGGCCAAACAGAACTCACACCCGGCAGGGCACTTACTGAAGGAAGGGGTAGCCGCAGGTGTGCGGGTCCTTCATGACCTGTTTATTCTAGGGCAGCGCGCTCCTGGCCATTGGGCTGTGGTGCTTTAAGCTGCAGGATTATGACGCACAGTTTCTTCCCCTGCTGTGATCGGGGACCTAGGGTCCAAGTCTTGCTGTTGCAGTTATTTGATGTGACCAGCCAGCAGCAGGACCTATACTGCATTGCGCTCATGGGTGGTGAAACACTAGCCCTTTTTCTGACATAATTAGGGGGCGTGGCCCAAGCCTTGTCATTGAACAGTGTTTTAGGCAGTAGCTGGATTCCAGGGAGCCTTATAAAGGACACACTCCCTTTCTGGAAGGCCTGCCTGAAAGGGACAAACGGTTAACTCTCACCTCTCATTGTAGAATTCCTTTGTAGGAATATACCACAATGCATTATATGTTCCATCGTTGGTAATGGGCATATGGGTTTTTTCTAGTTTTGTTTTTCTTTCTCTTTTCTCACATAAACAATGTTTCTATGAACATTTTGGCACAAGGGTTTTTCTACACTACCAGCTTAGGAGAGGACTTATTATGTTATCAAGTAATGACAAACAGGCCGGGCGTGGTGGCTCATGCCTGTAATTCTAGCACTTTGTGGGGCTGAGGCAGGAGGATTGCTTTGACCCAGGAGTTCAAGACCAGCCTAGGTATAACATAGTGAGACCTTGTCTCTACAAGAAAATATATATATAAAAATTAGCTGGGCATAGTGGTGCACGCCTGTACTCCCAGCTACTCGGAAGGCTGAGTCTCAGATTACGTGAGTCCAGGAGGTTGAGGCTACAGTGAGCTGTGATTGTGCCACTGTACTCTAGCCTGGGCGACAGAGTGAAACCCTATCTTAACAAAAAATAAAAATACGGCTGGGTGTGGTGGCTCATGCCTATAATCTCAGCACTTTGGGAGACTAAGGTGAGAGGATTGCTGAGACCAGTCTGGGCAACTTGGTGAGACCTCATCTCTACAATAAATCAAACAATTAGCCAGGCATGGTGGTGCACACCTATAGATAGTTCAGCTACTTGGAAAGCTGAGGCAGGTCAAGGCTGCAGTAGCTGTGGGCGTGCCACTGCACTCCAGCTTGGTTGACAGAGTGAGATTCCAACTCAAAATAATAGTAATAACAATAATAATGACAAACAATTTTTCAACATAGGTGTACCAATTTGCGTTTTGATGAACAGTGCTAGAGTGCTCCTGTTTCCATATCCTTACCAAGGCTTAGTATTTCCTGACTTTTTAACTTTTGCCAGTCTGGTGGGTGTATACTAATATTGTGAAGTTTAATTTTCATGTTCATGGTTACTGAGATTGAGTACCTTTTCAGCCGCTTACAGACCACGTATGTTCATCTCTTGTGAAATGCCTGTTTGTGTCCTTTGCCTGTGTTTCTATTTGTGTTGTTTCTTCTTAATGTTTGTAGCAGTTAATCTATCTATCTGTCATCTGTCTATCTTTTGGACAGTAATCCTTTGTCAATAATGTGTTGCAACTATCTTCCTATGTTGAACCTTGTCTTGTCATTCTTTATTGTGTCTTGGGATTTCTGATTGTGAGGTGCTCATTTTGTTTGGAACTTTATCTGTGAGAATTATTTCAGGCATAATTTGCATGTTCTGCTTCCTGAAGCCTGGGGATTATTTGCAATTAATTACCGCCCCCCCCGGGGGGGGGGATCACTTTAAGTTAAATTCCACCCTTGAGGGTTTTTCTCAGCTTGAACCTGTGAGGATCCCTCCTTCCTCCTTCCCCCCTCAGTCTAAGAATTTGGACTGCACACACCAGAGAAGAGGGAATTGCACTTTTAATTCTTGGGGAGATTTTTTTTTTCAATCCATCCAGCACTAAGACAGGCAGGATTCCTTGCTGCCCTCATCTGTGAAATGGGCTTATTTCCCCTTCACTTTTGCACGGAGAACTTGGCTCTCTGGAGCCCAGCTGTAACAGGAGGCCTGTGTCTAGACCTGACACCTTCACAGGCTCTGGGTTCCTGCAGTCCCTTGGACTCATGGGAGTCGAACATCACGAGATGTTCTCTAGGGTTCTCTAGAAGTTCCTGGAAGAGAAGCTGGTTTTACATCCCAGAGTTTTTCCTTATCCTTTATTTTCGGCCTATCTGCATACCTTTCTTTCCCTCTTGTTAGCTCACCAGCGATTTAAACATATTTCTAAATATTTATAATCTGGTGTTGGAGTGGTTTACATCAGGTTGATCTGGGTATCTGGTGTTCCCACTGCTGCTGCAAAAGTGGCATTTTTCCATGAGATGCTTTTACAGAAATCTCCTGACAGAGAGCCATACTTTATAAGGAGTTAAACTTGACTTAAGCTGAAGCAACAAGCTGTGAAGTATTCTCTTCCCTTTATTTAAAACAAAGCAGGCCTGGTACCGTGGCTCACGTCTGTAATCCCAGCACTTTGGGTTGGAGGGAGGGGAGGGAGGAAGAGTGGACACTGGTTAGAACCAAAACCCAGGCTCCTCCAACCAACCCAGCTAAGACTGTTCATTTATGTTGCACTGAACCTGAGGGATATATATCCTATGTCCCCTGTACAAACCGGGAAGCTGGGCAGGGCAGGACTGGCTCTCGCCAACCGCAGATGGGAAGGCGGGCCCAGAGAAGAGAAATCCCTTAACTAAGTTCCATAGCAAGGGTCTGGACCTTCCTGCCTCTTTTATGCCGAACTCTTTATTTTTGTAGTGATGAGGTCTCACTATGTTCCCTAGGCTAGTCTCGAACTTCTAGGCTCAAGCAATCATCTCGCCGTCCAAAATGCTGGGATTACAGGCATGAGCCACCACGCCCAGCCGCCTGGCTCTGTTAAGTTCTGCTAGGAAAGCCCGAAGGCAGAAGTTTCCCCGAGCCCCTCCTCATCTCAGCCTGCACGCTTGTACATAAAGCCATCAACAACAAAAACCAGGTAAACATTAGGTTTGGGGCTGAAAGGAGAGAAATTCTAATTTATTAGTTAATAGCATTCTGTTACTGTTGGCTGTTAGGTACTAAGCACTCTTATCTATTAACTCATTTTTATCTGACATGCCTATGGGGATAGGCCTTAGCTCCATTTTACAGATGAGAAAACTGAGGCCTTGGGAAGGTCAGTAACTCACTGAATACCACATGGCTAGTGAGAAGCAGAGGCTGTGACTCAGGCAGCCTTTGGCATATGTTTGGCCAGCCCTGAAGACAGAAAGCTTGAGCAGGGCAGAGCTTGGGGGCCCCATGTGGTATCGAGGCCTGGCTTGAGCCCTTACTTTTTTCTGTCGCCCAGGTTTGAGTGCAGTGGCGTGCTCACGGCCACCGCGGCCTTGACCTGCTGGGCTCAGGCAATCCTGCCTCAACCTCCTGAGTAGTTGGGACTACAGGTGCACCCCACCATACCCAGCTAATTTTTTTTTTTTATAGAGATGAGGTCTTGCTATGTTGCCCAGGCTGGTTTTGAACCCACGGGCGCAGGCAATCCTCTTACCTCGGACTCCCAAAGTGCTGGGATTACAGGCTTGAGCCACTGCACCTGGCTGATATAGTAACTTTTAAATGTGTCATTTGCTTTAGTGTGTTCCACAATATGCTGGCGGTGTTTGTATTATTTGCATATGTCGATTAACCAATTCTGGTGGTTCTTTTGGAAAAGAAGAAAGTGGGTTTCCTTTAAACCATGTTTTGCCAAGATCTAATATGCAGTTTTACGCTCCTTGGGCATTCCTAATTCATTTGATTGGTTTCTCTCCTCCCTTATTTCAAAAAAGACTAAAAGTAGTGTTTCAGTTATCTCTTCCTGAGAAACAAATCACCCTAAGACTTAGTTGCTTAAAACACAACGATTTATATGTTTGTTTGGGCAGGGCTCAATGGAGGTGGTTAGTCTCTGTTCCACCTGGCATCAGATGGGAACTTGGCTGATGTCAGACTATCCAGGATGTTCTCTCAACTCCCAAGGCCTCTCTCCACACGCATTACAATCATTCAGTAATCTTGTGTGGTGTCTGGATACCAAAAAGCAAATTCAAAAGGCGCGAGGGGTCTTAAAGTTTGACCCAGTGTGACTTCTACCACAATCTATTGGTCAAAGCAAGGTGTAAAGGCCAGCCTAGATTCAAGGGAAGGGAATCCAATAGACTTCGCCTCTTGATGGGAAGAATGGCATGCATTTACAGGAAACCATGGACCACGGGTGACAAACGAAAATTATTCAGCTTTGAATTTGTGACTAACTTCTATTACCTCAGATCCTTGATGAAGGAAATGTCTGGTTTTCAGAGCTAAAACAGTACCCTAAACTAAAATCTTGGCATAATGCTTGGCAAAGTTTAGACGCAATGCCCAGTCTTTCCTACCCAGTTTACAAGGTGCTTGCCATGTATGCTAGTTGCAGACAATTTTACTTTTATTTTCCAGTTACTAAAAAATTATTATAAGTGGAGAGAAGAATGTCCAGAAATAAGTGCAGATCTACACCCCAGAAGTATTCTTGGCCTTCTGAAGGCTGGCTACCATGGAGTCCTGAGATCCAGGGATCCCACTGGCAGCAAGGTTCTTATTTACAGAATCGGTGAGTCATACACAGCTCTTCTTTTCCTTACCTTCTCCTCCATTCCCTTCCCCCTTCTTCCCTCCCCCTCCTCCTTCTTTTCTTCCTTCTTCTGCTCCTTTTCTTTCTTTCCTTCTATTTTTCCTTGAATACCATATATAAAGCTTCTGTGAGTTCATCCTTAAGAATTTAGTTTTGTTTTTTTTTAGTTGAAGTCTCACCCTGTTGCCCAGGTGGAGTGCAGTGGCATGCCATGGCCACTGCAGACTCGACCTACTAGGCTCAGGCAATCCTTCTGCCTCAGTTTTCCAAGTAGCTGAAACTACAGGCACATGCTACCACACCTGGTTAATTTTTTTTTTTTTTTTTGACTTATTGTAGAGACGAGGTTTTGCCAGGCTGCCCAGGCTGGTCTCGAACCCCTGGGCTCAGGCAAGCCTCTTGCCTCAGCCTCCCAAAGTGCTGGGATTACAGGTGTGAGCCACTGCACCTGGGCCACCTTTGTTATTAAACTGATGTCCATTTGTTCATGGCTC
>CAUYQG010274570.1:0-17004 GCA_963574415.1 Tarsius wallacei
AGTGAATGACTATATGTCCCGAAATGAGAAATTGAGTGAAATATTGGGGAGACATCATTTTTTTTTAAAAAGGACTTCATTATAAGACAAAGTCTTAAATAACATAATTAATCATATACTTTTTTCATATACACTTTTTCACACTACTTGTATTCTCCAATCTACATAACTGTCTGACCAATGAATTCAAAATTACCTGAGGACTTATTCTCTAGCAAGAGTAGCCTCATCAGCATAATAAATATATGAGCATTTTTCTTTGTTTTGAATTTGTAGAACGAGTTTTCATTTTCCTTTTAACTGACCAAATGTGAGTAGTTACCCTGGAACTACAGAAAGGAATATCACATAACAAATCTCCTGCCTCTAACAATTAAATAAATCTAAAAACTAAGAATTTAAAATAAATAAAAAATAAAATTTATGCATCATTAAATTCAAAAATTTGTGCCATACTAAACAACCCTATGCACTGAGTTTCCTCAATTTTTTTTGAGAAGCAAAATAATCAGTCTCCATTATCTAGTAATAATTTTGCCATCTGAAACAGGTATGCCATGGGGACAATTTGTATTTAAGTAATGAATTAGCTTGTTAATTAATTTATTTAAACTTTATTGAGAACCAAATTTGTGCTAGAAGTTATTCTATGGGAGACAGCTTTAATGATGAATAAAATATTTTCCTTTATTACTGGATGATACAGAAAGAGTGGAAAATGCAGACATACACTCAATGAATTTTGCCATCTTAATGGGATAGCTTGAGTAATTATATATTTCTTACAAATAAGAGATCTTACTTCTAGATCTAACTACAGGAATGGGAGAAGAGGTACAAAGAAGTGTAAAATAGAATTGTATCTCATAAAATTTACCAGGCAAAGACATGGAGCAAGAGGTAGACATAAAAGACAAAAGTATATCCAGGGAGAGATAGCCTGTGGGAAGTTTAAAATGTGGGTACTGAACTGAGAAGATAGAGAACTATAAATTACTAGTGCCAAAGTTTTGTGAAGTTTTATGACTGTTTTGTTTGCAACCCGGCTGTGAATTGGCAACTCTTAGGGATGTATTGGTTTTATTTTGTTTTATTTCCACACCTTCTCCTAATGTAATAACTTAGAAATGACAAAATTACATATATTTGCAACAAACCTAGATGAAGAGGAAGTGAATGGAGCACTTCTAAATCAAGAATACATAAGCCGGGATGGTGGCTCAGCCTGTAATCCCGTGCCTTGGGAAGCTGAGGTGAGTGGATTGCCTGAGCCCCTGGGTTCGAGACAAGCCTGGGCAACTTGGTGAGACCTCATCTCTACAATAAATCAAAAAATTAGCCGGGCATGGTAGCGCGCGCCTGTAGTTCCAGCTACTTGGAAGGCCAAGGCGGAAGGATCACCGGAGTACAGCAGGTCGAGGCTGCGGTAGCCAGGAGCAGCCACTGCACTCCAGTCTGGGCAATAGAGTGAGACTCCAACTCAAAGAACAAAACAAAACAAGAATACTTGTAGATGTGTGTATATTTATGTGTATTTTTTAGTGAAGCAAGAAAATAGAAGTATGAGGCCATTTGGATTCTGCCATTTAAGATGTTGACTTTAAAAATACATAAAATTTGCTGGGTGCAGTGGCTCACACCTTTATAATCTTAGAGCTTTGGGAAGCTGAAGTGAGTGGATTGCCTGAGCCCACGTGTTTGAGAATAGCCTGGGCAACTTGGTGAGACCTTATCTGTACAATATTTCAAAAAATTAGCCAGGCATGGTGGCACACATCTGTAGTTCCAGCTACTTGGAAGGCTGAAGCAGAAGGATTGCCTGAGGCCAGCAGGACAAGGCTGAGGTGGCTGTGAGCGTGCCACTGCACCCCAGCCTGGGCAACAGAGTGAGACTTCAACTCAAACAAGTCAAAAACAAAATAAAATAAAATAAAAATAAAATATAAAATTAAGTCTTAGTATATGACAGTTTATATATTTGGAAGGTTGTGTATATTTTGGAACTGGGAAACCTCATATAGGTGACATGCATAATGAATTAGTGAGGCAGTATGGGAGAAGAGTTATATATGGAGATACAGAAGAGTGAGAAGCAGTTTGTGCAGTTTTTTTGTATTAGTTTTTGCTTGTTTTTAAAGCATTCCTGGTGAATACAGGTATTTACTTTCACTAAATTCTCATTTCCTGGAATAGCATGAGCAATTGTATGTCTTTTTACAAATAGACATACTGACTAGAAAATAATAGATAATACATATTTAGTAACTAATATGTTCTGAATGTAAGTCAACTCATCAATATTCACAACACTTTGAGTTTGATGGTGCTAGTATCATTAGTAGAGCCACTGCTTAATTTATAAATAAGAAATTGAAAGTCGAGGAAATCAATTTGCTCAGAGTAATTGACTGAGTTTGACTTTAAACTCAACTAATCTTGCTCTAGTATCTGTATCTCCTTTACTATTCTTCTTAAAACTGTTAAAATATCAAATACACATTAAGTTCTTTATTGATTTAGTAATGATAGCCATTGTAATTGAGTAAACCTAAAATATAATTGGTTTTTCATAATGTCTATTCTCCACTCACCTAAAGTCCAACTCAAAGTATAAGTTTGGTAATTTTTGGTTCTCTGTCTCAGTCACTAGGAACTCGGGTGGATGAGCCCTCTTTTGTTACCAACATGTGATTCATAAAGTCATCTTGGATGCCTATAGCCAGCTGTAAAATGGGAAGATACTGCATGAAGAATAGCAGCAAAGATCTTTACGTAAGTACTGTACTTGGTAATACTGTATGTAACTTCCATGCACACTCCATTAGCTCTGTCCTAGTCACATGATTTTTCTCTACATGCAATTAAGGATGAGGCATGTGCATAGATCTGAATATGTAAATAGAAATATTTATAGATATATGTTTAGCTACATAGATACAGGCATAGAAATATGATTAAGTAGTATAATAATGTGATGCTATTTTAACTAATATAATTTGATAACACAGAATTTAATATTTTCTTATGCCATTATTACCACATTTTTTAATAAGATTATAATTGTTTTAGTGGATACTTTCTAAGATGATCACATAAATGTATCAAGACAATAATAAAACCAGTAAAGTTATTTTATGTCACTTAACAAATATTATCTTTGTTCTAACTTATCAGATTATGAAAATGTGAGAACATGATAATGTAAAAAGAACCTGATGGGACTTGGTCACAGCTTTAGTTTGCCTATGTACAACAGCACAGACATTATGGCATTCCATTACACTAAACAAAAAAAATGGTGAATTGGAAAAATGTTTTCCATAATTTTCTATGTGCTGTTATAATGGCTTAAAATAAAAAAGTAGATTTTGCAATTCACTATTCTGAATAATATTATTCTAATTGGTTAAAATAATATTTATTGCTGTCATAAAAGTTTATATTATTTTTGATATATTAATTATTCATTAAATATAAAAATAAAAAAGTGATACGAAATTGCAATACAGCTATATTCATTTAGGTAGCCCAGGACATACACAAGATGCCTATTTTTTTCCTCAGTTTAAATAGCTTCGCAAAATAATAAAAATAAATCATGTTTCATTTTGACTTAGGATTTCTTTACACATATTGTAATGGTTAAGTTATTTATACTTGCATACCTACTTTTTTTTTTTTGAGTTGGAGTCTCACTCTGTCACCCAGACTGGAGTGCAGTGGTCTCCCGGCCACCGCAGCCTCGACCTGCTGGGCTCTGGCAATCCTTCCACCTCAACCTTCCAAGTAGCTGGAACTACAGGCGCGCGCTACCACGTCCTGCTGGTTTTTTGATTTGTTGTAGAGATGAGGTCTCGCCAAGTTGCCCAGGCGGGTCTCGAACCCGCGGGCTCAGGCAATCCACTTACCTCAGCCTCCCAAGGCGTGGGATTACAGGCTGAGCCACTGAGCCCGGCTGCATACCTACTTCTTAATTTACTAAGAAAGATAGTGTATATTGGACTCCATTCATATTTTGATATCATTTCAGTTAGTACAAAAAACATAATTTATCATAAATGAGCAAATAATTATTTGAATTATTTGTATACATATATGTGTGTGTGTATACATATATAAAATATATATATATGGCATATACATATTTTAACCAGGGTTATATTTTTAACATCAGTTACCAAGCCAAGCCAAGTAAAATAAAGAGAAAATGCAAGAATAAATAAGTATTTTACTTTGCTCTCTCAATGTTGTCAAGTATGGATTCCAAACTTTAGACTAGAACCTTCCCTCAGTTTTCCCAAAAGTATCTAATGTTGACATACGAATGTGTTCTTCAAAAGACAAACTAAGATTTTTCCAGAATAAGCTGTCAAAAATTCAACTTTGATCTAATTGAACTCACATAATATATATTGCTTTTAATAACAAATAAAGACATCTATCTCACTTTGATGTCAAGTAAACTGAAGAAAAATCAGCAGCAGATTTTAGAATTTTTTTGGTTGCAAAAACACTTCCCTGAATTTTACCTATTTTACTTTTTAAGTGCAAAAAAAATAGAGACAGCAATAGAATTTCCTCAGGAGAAGTTCTGTTAGGACTTCACATTTTATGGCTTTAAGCCTTTAAAATTCCTTCTATTTATTAATATAAATAGTTTATAAATAAACATTTATACATATGCATAAAATGTATGTATGCATATATGAGGGGCACCCCCCAAATACTGGAATTATATTTTGAAGGGTGGGCCCCTTGTTGTAAAGGCTTACCCCACTATGTGAGTGTTCTAGGGACTCATCAACATCAGTGTACCAGCTAGAATTGTTGTGAGAGATTGCCTTTAGCTTCAGTGAAATTTTTTGGGGGGATTCTTTCAACATGTTTGTATATTTCATGATGGAAGATTTAAAAATGCACCTGCCCACATTGTGCTGCATTTTTGGTAGTTTTTGACCAAGAACAGCATGGTCCCCATGCCCAACCATCCCTATTCACCACATCTCACCCTCAGTAACTTTATTTTCTTTCCCTGAATAAAAAAAGTCCTCAAAAACAAATGTTTAGCTGATGTGGAAGTGATGAAAGAAAAAATGGCAGAAGTACTAAAAAGGCATCAAGATTGATGAGTTCAGAAACTTTTTGAGCAGTGAAAATAGCATCTCAATAAGTGTATTGCATCAAATAGAGAGTACTTTGAAGATGACTGAAGTTTAAACATGTAAGAATAAATGCACATTGCTTTATAAATAAATTCTGTTTTGGGGGGTCTCACCTTGTATTTGTGTGTATAGATGTATAAACATAAATATGCATATAAACATATATATTTCACATACATAAATTTAGATTTTTAACCCTGTTAGCTCTTTAACTGATTCTAAAATTATATAACTTTTTGAAATTTGTTTCATTATTGTACTACTCTAATAAATAAAAAAACACTGTAGGTTATAAACATTTGAAAATATTTAGTATGCATGGCCATTTGTTAGAAATTTAGATTTCAATTGTTTTTATTGATTGTGTAAAAAAAGTATACCTGTCTAATTTTGTGTTAATAAATGACTATTTTTTGACATGTGATTTTTGAAGAAGAAATATTTTAACTGTCATAAATATATTGTCATTTAATAAGTAAATATATACATAATGAAGGCAAAACACTTTTATCTTAGCAGAATAGAACCAGGATGTATATCTCTAATAAATGGAAGATGTAGCATCATTATTATATTGTTCTGCATTGTTTTACATATTTCAAATGTGTTTTTTCATAAATCTATGCAACATTATCTGGATAAAGATAAAAACTCATTATTGTTTAGAAAAACAACTGAAACTTGAATTTTAAAATTAATGTCCAGCATTACAAAAAATAAGGCATAAAATTAGCCCTTTAATTTGGTCTGTGTGACTGTAAAATATAGACCTTAGCACTTAACAGTATTTCTTTTCTTATAGCAAGCTAAGCCTTCTAAATCAAAAAGCTTATACATTTATTTGCAATCTTGAAATATAAATATAGAAATATCTAAATTGTAGGTACTTGGAACAATTTATCAACCTTTAATTCAATACTTTGTTTAAGTTTAAAATAAATCATCTTGTAATCATCATGGTATTCACAAAGAAAATATCTTTAGAGGTACACAAAAGATAATGAACAAGAAACTAAAACATATCAATACAGAAACTTAATGAAACACAAGGGAAGAAAGAATGAGAGGAAAAGAGAAATAAAATAGCTACATACATATAGATAACAATGAACAAAATGGCAATAAGTCTATTCCTATCAGTAATTACATTAACTAATGGAATAAACGCCTCAATCAAAATATATAGAATATATGACTTAAACTCTATAATATATGATTGTAGCAGCAAATACCTACATTTAAAAAATGAGAATGATCACAAATAAACTACTTAATATTATACCTCAAGGAACTAAAAACGATAAAGAACTAAACCTGAAGTAAAGAGAAAGAAGAAAATAAAGATTACAGCAGAAACAAATAAATTTGAGCATAGAAAACAAATAAAAATACAACTAAACTAAGAAGTTTTTTTTGAAAAAAATTAATAAAATTGGCAAATCCTTGGTTATTAAAAGGAAAAAAAGAGTATATTTAAATAGTACAATTTAGACATGAACAGGACACATTACAAGTGATGTCACAGTAATGAAAAGGATACACAGTAATGAAAAGGATTACTATGAACAATCATAAACCAACAAAATGGAAAGCCTGCAAGAGTAGATACATTTATAGAAATATAAAACTTATCAAGATTGAGTAATAAATAAACAAAAAATCTGAACAAGCTTATGACTAGTAAAAACAATTAAAGCAATAATCAAAGACTTACCAAATAAGAAATGCCATGGCCAGACAGCTTCATTGGGTAACTCTACTAAACATATGAAAAATGATTTTTGTCAAGCTTTCTCAAATTTTTTCAAAAAAGTCAAGAGGACAAAATACTTTCAAATTCATTTATGAGACCATTGTTACCCTGCTACCAATACCAAATAAATAAAATAATGAATATTGAGGCAAATGTTCTTAACAAATACTAGGAAACCAAATTAAAAAACACATTTAAAAATCATACCCCATAAATAAAATTAAAATTTGCTTTTGGAATTCAAAGAAATTTCAATATATGAAAATCAATTAAATAATACACTATATTAACAGCAAGAAAGACAACAAAAACACATGAACATCTCAATTGAAGCAGAAAACATATATGACAAATTTAGGCACTCTTTCGTGACAAAAACACCCCAAAAACTAAAAATAAAAGAAAGTAAGTCAACATAACAAAGGTCCTATATGACAGGCCTAAAATTAACATCATACTAAAGTGAAAGCTAAAAGTGTTTTAGGAAGAAGATTAACAAATCAAGGTTGCCCACTCTTTCTGCTTCTATTTATCATAATACTGGATACCCTTGTCAGAAGAATTATACATGTAAAAGAAACATGTTTGTTTGCAGTGACATGTTCTTATATATATACATATAAAAACTCTTTAAATTCCACAAAAAACCTACCAATACTAATTAATTCAGCAAGGGAGCAGGATACAAAAATCAACATGCAAAAAATACATTGCATTTCTATATAATAGCAATGAACTATCTGAAAGGAAAATTAAGAAAAAATTTCATTTACCATAGAATCAAAAACAATAAAATATTTTGGGATAAACTTAAGCAAATAGGCAAAAATATTGTACACAGAAACTGTAAAATTTGGATAAAGAAATTAAAGAAAAGAAAATAATTATAGGAAAGACATTTCTTGTTCTTGAATTGAAAGACTTAATAATGTTAAAATGTCCACACTACCCAAAGCCATCTAAAAATTCAATGCATTCCCTATCAAAACCCTAATGACTTTTTTTGTAGAAATAAAGTACATCCTAAAATGTATATAAAATTACAATGGACCCTGAATTGCCAAAACAATCTAGAGAAAGAAGAACAAAGCTGGAGACTTCAAACATTCTGCTTTCAAAACATTATATAAAGCTACAGAATCTCTGTAACAAATAGTACTAAGAAAACTGGATATCCATATAAAAAATAATAAAGTTGGACACTTACTTTATACATATAAAAATCAACTTTAAAAAAATCAAAGACCTAAATGACTGATCTAAAATTAGAAAAGTCCTATAAGAAAACTTAGGGGAAAAGTTTTTTGACTTTTTGATTTGGGATAAAATACTTGCAAATCATATATATGTTATGATATTAGCATCTGAAATATATAAGTAGCTTCAATGACTCAAAAAATAGCACAGCTTTTTAAGTGAGCAAATACTTGAATGTAGATTCTACAAAGAATATATAAAAATGGCCAACAAGCATATGAAAAGATGCACATTACTTTTGCATTGTAAAAATGCAAATTAAAACCAAAAAGCCATATCACCAGATACCTGTTAAGATGGACATTATAAAAAAAAATTAGCAGATGTCAACAAGAATGTGGAGAAATTGGATTCTTTGTGCATTTCTGATGACTTTGTAAATTGGTACAGATGCTATGGAAAACTGTATGGAGTATCCTAAAAAACGTAAAGAAAAATTACCGTGTGATTCATCAAGCCTACTTCTGAGTGTATATCTAAAAGCGTTGACAACCATCTCTAAAGTATATTTGTACACTCATGTTTATTACAGCATTGTTCACAGTGGACAATATGTAGAAACAAACCAAATGTCTATTGATGGATAAATAGATAAAGAAAATGTAGTCTATAAATACAATTAAATATTATTCACTCTGTAAATGAAAGAAAATCTTGTCATATACCACAACATGGATGAATCTTGGGGTATTATACTAAGTGAAATAAACCAGTCACAAAAAGACAAATTGTGCATGATTCCTCCTAATATGGGTATCCAAATTGCCTAACTTTAAATTAAAGAAAATAAAATGGTGCTTGTTACATGCTAAGAGTGGGGAATGGAGTTGTTCCATGAACATAGAGCTTCAGTTTTTCAATGTAAAAAGTTTTAGAGACCTGTTGTACAACAGTATGCATACAGTTAACACTATTGTACTATACTGTTAAAAGTGGTTAAGGTGGGGAAACCCCTTCGTGTCCCCTCCCACCATGGGAGCTTTTCTGTCCTCTCAATAAAGCCTGCTTTCTGAAAAAAAAAGTGGTTAAGGCGGTAAATTTTATGTATGTTTGTACTGTAATAAAAATTTAATATAAATAAATATTTTAAAATTCTTATTAATTTTGTTCTTTGTTTTCAATTTAATGTAGACAATACTTTAGAAATTTTAAATAGACTTGGCAATGTTAGGGGTTATGTCAGAGAACAACCAGGTGACATTCAGTACTTGAATAAAATTTTCCACAACAGTGGTTCTGATCTTCATGTTTGCTGGTATAAACCTTTTTTTTTCTTTAAACGCTCAAGCTAGTACAGAAAATATACTAACAAAGCTCAAGGTACTGATATATCATATTTCAAAAGTATTTATTTTTCAATGATGAGAAAATAATTGCTTGATTTGTAAGATTTTTTTCCAAACCGATTGGAGTCTAATCCACTGAGGAGCTGTCCTTGTCTCTTTTGAATACATGTGGTCAAGCTCAGAAACAGAAATTTTTACACATAAGGCAATCCGTTGGAATTATTCTTGATTGAAATTTTTCTCTCATCCTGAATAGAAAATCAATTACAAAATCCTGTTGACTTTCCCTTCAAAAAGAAACTGGTTATGAACAGTTGCACCACATCTCCATTTTTACTCTTGCTGTCCATTGTCTTTCCCTTTCATACATTTGCTTTCTAATTGCTCTGCCTTCTACAATCATTGCTTTCCTATAATCTATTCTTACCCCAAAAGCACTATAATTCTTTCAAAATGTAAGTCATGCCATAATCTCTCTCTGGTCATGATTCCATTTTTATCTCATCATTGTATTGAATGGCCCAGAAGATTTTTCATTAATATTCTTATTGTTCACTTCCAATTTCTACCACAGGAAAACTTTCTGACTTAATTTTCTATCTATACTATGTTCTCATTAGTCTTCTTACTATAGCTAATAGTAATCTTCCAAATACCTATCCTAAGTGTATTTGCAGTATTTCATTTTTGTGCCTGGAATGCATTTCTCTGGAAATCAGCATCCCTTACACCATTAACTTTCTCTAGTTGCTGTTCAAATGTCATCTCCTCAGTGAAATGACTACTCTATTTATAAATACAACCATATCCTTACAGTTTCTATCCTATATTATATCCTACATCCTATATTTACTCCATACAATTTATAACTTTCAACATACAGTTATATAACGTCTTTTGTCTATCCTCATGACTAAAACCTAAGATTTATACAATCCACGACCTTTGTTTTGTACATTGATGAATAAAAATTACATACATTTAATTTTCTCATGTATAAACAATCCTCAGCACACCAATAGGTTCTCTATAAATATATATTGAATTTCACAAATTTTGTGACATAGAAGGATTAGTGGACACAATAATATGAGGATCTTGAATCAAGTCTTGATATTCATCAATTAACAATTTAACAATTGAGAAATATTGTTATCAGAATAGGGATTGTTAACTAGTTAAGCATCCTGTTTTCCTGAGAAAGAAACAGATTGCTCAGTTTAATATTCAGCAAATAAATTTGGGGGAGATTACCAAGGCAAATATTGAATACTTACTAATTTGTAATCAAATTCTCCTGAAAAAAGAATTCCTGGAATTTTTACGCTTCCTATTTTTTCCTGAAGGTTCAAATTATTTCTCAGTATTAATTCTTTTAATCATGCATTGCAAGGGTTAAAAATATTTATATATTTTCTTTGTGTCTGGTAATTTACTGCATGATTTTATTTAACTCTCCAAATCAAAAGAGTGAGGTAGAATATTATCCGTGATAAAAAGATTTGGAAATTAGGGTCTAATTATTACTCTCATGTTTTCACAGCAAGGAATTACAAAAATTCAGACTTAAACATAAAATTTTATAATACTTGGGTCAAGAGATCATAAAAATTCATAAATAATAGTTTATGATTTGGAATCAGACAGAAACAGATATGAAAGTTGGCTCTGGTTATTATAAGCTTTATAAATTATTTAATCTTTTAAAACCAATTTCCACATCTATAATGTAATTGTAGATTCTACCCTATGAGTTTTCTAGGATGATTGAGTTAAACACTTAATGAATACTCTGTTATATAATCAATGCTCAATACATATAATCTTCTCCTAGTATTAGCATTAGACTCAAACGTATGCTATGTACTCTAAGCTGTCTGGATGAACATTAACTTCCTGTTTTTCACTTACTTGAATAAAGGCCCTAAATTAAAAATGAACAAAGCATATAAACTGTATTCATATATCTGCATAACGAAGACTTCAATAAGAACATATGTCACAAGACTCTACACATAGACACTTTTATTTAAAAACAACCTTAGGCGAAATATACATAGGCCCTCACACTACAGGACCACATGCCCAGGTATAGTCTGGTTTGTTGTATCTGGTTGGACTTTATCTTGTAATGATGTTTGTGTTTACCAATCATTATGCCAATATTTGTAATAGTATCTCATGATATCATAATTTATACATGTTTAGTCAAAGTTGTGACTTTACAAGAAAATTTTCTACATCATCCAAAGTTATTAAATATCAGAATAATGAATAACTGCTTCTCCACAGTCCATGTTTTACAAGAGGTTCTTGGAAGAATTCTTACTTGCTTCTTGATCTATATACTGCTGAAGCCGAACTAAATTACAGAAGTGATATTAAACTAAGCAAAACTATTTGATAATGCTGACATATTAAATGCATGGAGGGAGTAAAGAACACATATAGGAAAATATCATAGGGAATGGCAAAGTAATCCAAAAATGCTCTCTTCAACCTGCGAATGACAAAAAAGAAAAAAAAAATTGTCCAAATTTACTTTTTCAGAACCTGGAAACTAACCCAAATCCCACAATAATTTAAGGAGCATTTACTCAAGAAAAATGAGTGATTCAATAAGAACAGGATGCTTTGTAGCATTTAACTAGAACTTCACCCATCCTCCATTCATCAGTCCCACAATTACCTTGAAAGCATACTGACCTGAAACCATGATGAGGACTAACTGCCTAGAAGTCACTGAAAGGGGTAAAAGCAGATTGGCTTTCCCACAGCCCCACTCCTGAGAATTGTCATTACTTGACCCGTCTGGCAGTTTTCTGGAACACCCTTCTCACAAGAAATGTCTTTTTATTTTACCTGCTTTAAAGCTCTACCATGATACACAGCCTGTTTACAATGGTGGTTGTCAAAAACAACCAGCAGAACTTATCTGATATTGTGCCTACCTGAGACAGTGAAAATACTTGAGGGGCAAACAACAATATCAGCAAAAATCTTCAAAGGAAAATCTGGTAAATGAGATGTCCATGTGGGGCAGAAGCCTTTGAGACACACTATATCAACAAGGGTACCTGCATAATGAATATTTGTATACCTAATCCTGAATTGTACCCCACCTCTTTACAATTAAAAAAATTTTAAAAAGCAAAGACAAATTAGAGGAGATAAACAAGGGCATGCACATGAGTAAAGTTGTATGCATATACAGAAAAGACCTGAGAAAGGCCCAAGTACTCAGTTCGAGCTAACCTTATCTCTGCACAAGCTGAAAGTTAAAGCTAAGACAGAATTGAAGACTAACTTCTTATTTGATCATTAATACCTTCAACACAAAAAGAGACCCTTTCCAGAAAGTCTAAGAGATTTAATTGGTTCTAGATATTGAAGAAAGACTCCTTTCAATCATTAGCTGACCATGAAGCTAAAGAGCAGAAACTTAAGTGTTATACATGACAAAGAATCCACAAAGGTACAGAACAAGCACAGCAAGTGACTTAAAACCGACACAATCTCTGAAAAGAGGAAATAGCGTAAGTTCAAGAATTGTCATAACATATTACTTAAAATATCCATGTTTCAACAAGAAATAATGACACATGAAAAGAAACTAGAATGTACGGTCCATACACAGGAACAAAAAAGAATAAACAATACAAGCATTCCCTGAGGAAGGGAAGATGGTGAACTTTCTAATAAAAAAAATTTTGTATTTTAACTATTACAAATAACTAAAGAATTTTGAATATCACAAATAACTAGAGAAAATTATATATAAATTAGATTGTAAAAATAATGCCTCACTAAATAGAGATTATCAACAAAAAGATGGGCATTAAAATTTATAGAAAATCTGAAGTTTAAAAGTTACTCTAAAGTCTTGATAGTAGATTTGAACTGTCATAAGAAAGCATTAACAAACTTGAATATATGTCAGCTTGGATTATTCAGTGTGAGAAACAAAAAGGAAAATAATGCCCCCAAAAGTGAGCAGTCTGGGAGACCTGTGGGATATCATCAAGCAACAAAAAAGGGAAATCCCAGAAAAAGAATTCCAGAAGAAAGGAGAGAGAAAGAGATAGAAAGAATATTTTAAGAAATAATGACCAGAAACTTATTTTATGATTCATTATCAACATGAACTTACACATTCAAGAAAATAAATTTGAAAATAAAAACAATTTCTGACATAGCCATACCATAATCAAACCACTGAAAGTAAAATACAAAGAGAGAATCTTGAAAATCACAAGAGAAAGGTTGTCATAAAAATTAATTTTCATTAATGTTAACAGGAAATTTCTTACCAGAAACCACGAAAGCCAAAAGGAAGTGGAATGACATATTTAGAAAGCTGGTATTGGCAGAGAATGGGGAAAACCTCAACCAAGAATTCTATGTGCAGCACAACTATCATTCAGAAATAAAATATAGGTAAAGCCATTCCAAGGCAAACAAAAACAAAAACAGTGAGTGATTTGGTAGCAAAGTTGTTCTCAGTTTTGCTTGTGAAAAACAATCAGTAGAAATTATACAATAGACAGTAAAATAAGAATGAAGGTTCAAGAAATTTTTATAAGAATGATAAAAATAACTTCATGTAGAAATGAAAGGACACTAGACAGTGAAATAAATTCACATGAAGAAAAAAACAGGGAATACCAGTTATGTAGATAGATACGAATAAAGACAGTATAAACTTTTATTTGTGGTTATTTTATCTCCAGTACAATATAAATGATACCTGCATAAAATAGTCTTAATTATAAAAATGTTTTGGGACTTGTATAAAATTAAAGTTTATAATAGCAATAATAACACAAGAAAGTGAGGCATTAATGGAACTATAAAGAAAAATGATTTTTGCATACTACTGAAATTAAATTGGTATTAATTCAAACAAAATTGTTAAAATAAATTTGAAGTAAAAGATTGGAAAAGTATGTATCATGAAAACAGTAGCTAAAAAAGATGACTATACTAATATCCGATAATTAAGGAAACAACTCTTTCTAGAGAGAGGGATATTTTATCATCATACTAAAGAGATGATGAATACGGTAATTTGTTTCATTATAATAACCATTTTACTATGTGTATCCTATAACACCATATGGTAAACCTCACATATGCACAATAATGTTTTTTAAAAACTCAATCCATTAAAAATGCATATTAAATTATGCACTTAAAATATAGATTTATAACATATTAAAAATTGAAATAATTGAAGTGGGAAATAGACAATTCAATAATAGTATTTGAAACTCAGTACTTCACTTATAATAATGAATACAAAACTAGACATGCATTAAAAAAGGAAATATAAAATGTGAACAATACTATAAGCAAGCTAGACCTAACAGACATCTTTAGAACCCTCCAGAAAACAAAAGCAGGATGCACAATAAGCACTTGGAAAGATGGTCAATATCATTAGACATCAGAGAAATAGGAAGACAAACCACAATGAGATCCCATCTTACATCTACTACAAGGGGTACAATAAAAATGACAGACAATCACAGATGTTGATAACAATGTAGAAAAATTAAAACTCATATTTTGCTTATGACAATGTAAATTATTAGTTACAATGGTGGGTTGAATGGTGTCTCTCAAGCATTCACATTCACCCAAAATATAATATGATTTATTTTGCTAAGAATCTCTAGATTAAATCATTCTGAATTTAAGTAAAGCCCTGACCAGAGTACTGATAGAGTACAAGTAGAGAAGAAAGAGAGAGACACATGAGGAGGGATAAGTGGGCAGAGAAGGCCATATGAAGAAGACAGACAATGGGGGAGCTATGCAAACAAGCCAAAGTATTCTGGGAGTCACTGGAAGCTGAAGGAGGCAAAGAACAATTTTCCTCTATATCCTCAAAATAACAAGGCCCTCCTGACACCTTGATTTTGAACTTCTATCCTCCAGAGACATAAAATAATAAATTTCTGCTATTTTAAGCCACTACATTACCAGTAATGTGTTATGGAAGTCTTAGGAAACTACTGTAACCACTTTGGAAATCCGTTTGACAGCTTTTTATAAAAGCAAAATGTTGAGTTATAAAATGATCTATAAATTTTATTCATAGGAATAAGAAAATATATGTCCATGTAAAAACTCATTCATAAATGTTTGTAGCAGAATTATACATTGCAGTCAAAAAGTAAAAACAACTCAAATATTTGTCAATTGATGAATGGGTAAACAAATATGGTACAACCATAAAATAAATATTTTGTACTTATAAAAATATATTAAGCATTGTTGCATGTCCCACCATACAAGAATCTTGTAAACACTACGGTAATAAAAAAAAGGAAACAAACGACAACAAAAAGAAGACAGACTCAAAAGGCCACATATTGTATGATTGCATTCCTATGAAATGTCCAGAATATAAAGATCTGTAGAGACAAAAAGTATATAAGTGGTTCCCATAGGCTAAAGGAAAAAGAAAATGAGATTGAGTGTTGATGGTGCAGAGTTTCTTATTGGGAGGATTAAAAATATTTTGAAATTAGATAACAGAAATGGTCGCAAAACTTTAAGAAATGTTAAAATTACCAAATCTTACACTTTGGAATAGTGAATCTTACATAAATTATATTGAGTTAAAAATGAATATGTACTACATTATTCTAAAGTTTCCAGATCCTTTATGTACTGCCTGTACTTTTTCTAATTTTGGAATTAACAAAAATTTCTTCCATTTTAATTTTATTATGCAACAAATGCGATATAATCATAGCTTCTCTTTCTGCTATTGAAAACCCTGTCCACAAGGTAACTTTCATCCCATCTGGATCTGGATTTTAAGAAATTCAGACACTGTATTTTTCATTCACTCTTAAATTACTCTGTGGAAATTACACTTTAGACTTTTCTAAATTTATTGTAATTAGACCTATATGTTACAAAGTGTCTGTTCATATAACTTGTACCAAATGTCTAAAGAGACAAGAATTTTTCAAGATAATCAACATTTTTTTTTCTAATAAAACTAAAGGCCTGGCAGTCATTCTTCTATGTAGCTCCCAAATAAATTAATAAATCTGTATAATCTTATTTAGGCATTGGGTGGCTTTCTGTGCAAGCTTCCTCTGATCACGTTATTTCCTTGATAATTGGTAATTTGTAACTTAGAAATAAATTGCACAAGAGTAACCCTCTTAATTTATTTATTTTTTCTTTTTCTTTCCTTTAAAAAAAGACCAATATCAAAACCCAGTCAATAATTCCCTAAAGCAGCAGAAACTACCCTCGGAGGTAGATATCTGAGTCAGACATGTGGGAGGCCATAAGCCATAGAAGAACTCCACTGGATGAACCTGAAGCAGGAATTGCTGGTCGAGGGCACAGCTCCAGCAAAAGGAAGCAACTATGGTAAAGGCAAGGCCCCATAGACCCCGTGGATGGACATCTATTCTGATAAGGAAAATAAAATTGCTATATAAAAACAGGAATGTTTATGATAAAAAGCAATGGAGACCATGAGATGAACAGACAGTATAGGAATTGGATAAAGGCCCCC
>CAUYQG010274573.1:0-13536 GCA_963574415.1 Tarsius wallacei
ACTTGGAAGGCTGAGGCTGAAGGATCGCCATAGCCTAGCAGGTAGTGGCTGCGGTGGCCGGGAGCGGCCACTGCACACTCCAGTCTGGTCGACAGAGTGAGACTCAAACTCAAAAAAAAAAAGAAAAAAAAAAAAAAAGAAAGAAATAGGACCTCTAAGAGGTGATTAGGCCTTGAGGGCTCCATCCTCATGAGTGGGCTTGGTGCCATTATAAAAGAACAAGTTAGACCTCCTCTTGCCCTCTTGCCTTCTGTAATATAATAATGCAGTAAGAAGGTTTTCACTGGATGCTGGCATCTCAATAATTGGACTTGACAGCCACCAGAACTGTGAGCCAATAGATTTTTGTTTATTATAAATGACCCAGTCTTAGGTATTCTGTTACAGAAACACAAAATAAACACAGAGCCCCTCCAGTCTTGTCTCTCATCATACTTCTCTCATTCTCTGTTCTCCAGTATATTAAACATATATTTTATCTCCTTAAACATTTCATACTCTCTTTTCTTGTAGCTTTCCAACAACTGTACTCTTTGTCCTGCTTTTTTTAAAAATATATCAATATTTTTTATTTTGATATTGTGGGGTACAGTTAAGGGTTAGGTCTACAAATATGCTTCGTTCAGGCCCCCTTGTTGATAAGGGGTGTTTCCTCATCCCCAGACAGATATCAACTACCGTTAATCCCACCTCAATTCCCCTCCCCCGCAATAGTTTCCCACCACTGTCAGTCCGTTTCTTACAGTATTACAATAGATGTTCAAGGTCCACTATATGAGTGAGAACTGTCTTGCTTTTATAATATGCGTATGTGTGTGTGCATGCACTGCAGACACACTCGTATACACACATATATAATTTTCTCAGAAATACAATTTATCATTACCCCTATGATCAACAATAAGGCTGAGTCTGGCGTCCTTTCAATATCATTACAAAACATCTGTTACTTTCTTACTGAATAACTTATTATTTTATTGTAATTACTTATTGTCTTAGCCTGTTTGGTCATCTATAGCAAAATACTATAAAGTGGGTAGCTTAAAAAACATAAATTTATTTCTCACAATTCTGAAGGCTGGGAAATTCAAGATCAAGGTGCTAACAGATTCATTGTCTTGTGAGGGCTCCACTTTCTTTATAGGTGGCACTTTCTCGCTCACAGGGTGGAAGGGAAAGGGGCCTCTCAGACCTCTTTTGTAAGAGCACTAATACCATTCATGAGGGCTCCGCTTTCTTTATAGGTGGCACATTCTTGCTCACATGGTAAAAGAGAAAAGGGACCTCAGACGTCTTTTGTAAGAAAACTAATATCATTTATGAGGGTTCCGTCCTCATCAGCTTAAATAACTTCCCAAAGGTTTCACCTCATAATACCATCACCTTGGCAGTTAGAATTTTGAAGATAAATTTTGAGGAGACAGATATTCAATCATAGTATTAATTTACCTGACTATGCATTCCAGTGGTATCAAGAATGTGTATCTTTTTATCATTTTGTCTTCAATATCGAGTGGAGTAGACACTTAAAAAGTGTGTCTTCAGTGAAAAAATTAATGGATTAATGAATATATGCTAATATCTCAGGCAAGTATATAATTAGGCAAAGACATGACCTTATTCAAACAAAAGACTATGGTGAAGCAGAATATATTTGTAGATACAGTCAATTAATGTCATCATTATTTTTCTATTTATAAAGTAAGTTGCAGTGCTTATTCTTCATCTTCAAAAGCTGAAAATTATTAAAACTGCCTCTCCAAGTAGAAATATTCAGTGAAAGGATAGGATTAGATTGTGTGCCATTTCCTAATTGTGCCATGTTTGGAAATGACAACTCAGTTCTAGCCTAACACAACCAGACAACTCCCAAGGACGTAACTAAAAACATTCAGGTTGCCAGCAAATTGTTTTCCAAAAGAAGGATTATTAGGACAACAAAATCATGTAAATAAGAAATGGAAAAACATAGCAGGTCATCTAATCTCTCCCGTGAGAACACTCTTTTAAATGTTGGCCTCAGTGCTCATCAGGGTGAATTTTAAGTACAACCAATGATGTAAATCCCACCTTTACCCTTGGGAGGCTGTTGTGCAACTAAAAGTTTTTATTGCTTCTGCTTGGATGAAATATTTGTAAATATGCCTTTTCCTTAATATATGCATTTTAGTTTACTACATTACCTTTCATGCATTTACTGTTTTGTTTTATAAACAATAAATGGTGATAAAATCTTAGAGCAGTAGCTTTCATTCAACTAAGAGTTGAGTTATAAACAGCAAATTTACTATTTCCATTTAAAACTATACCTAATAGTGACAATAGTTCCTTCTATTTGATGTTTAGTATGCTTCTGTTTTATTCTTTCAATGCTTAAAATCCTGAAGGGCAAAGAGTTGGGATATGTTACTTCAGCAGATTAAATCTTAGTAAAGTGAATTTCAAGAGACTCTTCAGGTTTTTTTGCTGTTATGCAAAATAAATTTAATGGATCATTGTTTAAATAAAAAATCTTCTCAAATGACAAATGTTTTGCATTATGTAGACTATTGTGAAAGTTATTTTTTTGCTTGTTTACTATTTTAATTTTATTTTTAATTGGGATCTTACCCATACCATTTCAATGTTACCTTTCATGTTATTAAGAATAGCTCTGGGTCGGGCTCCGTGGCTCAGCCTGTAATCCCAGCACTTTGGGAGGCCGAGGTGAGTGGATTGCCTGAGCCCACGGGTTTGAGACCCACCCGGGCAACTTGGCAAGACTGCATCTCTACAATAAATAAAAGACTAGTTGGGCGTGGTAGCGTGCGCCTGTAGTTCTGGCTACTTGGAAGGCTGAGGCGGAAGGATTGCTCGAGCCCAGGTCGAGGCTGCAGTGACCGGGAGCAGCCACTGCACTCCAATCTGGGCGACAGAGTGAGAATCCAACTCAAAAAAAAAAAAAAGCTCTGGCTCAATAAATAAGATAATGTTTGCCCTTAATCTGCAACATTTCCCAAACATCAGCCTGTTGTGTATGAATTACTTGAAGTTTGGCCATATTTTATACGACTGTGTCATTTTTCACTTCATATTTTCTTGAGATAACTCATTTTAACTTAAATACATTTAAAGTAATATTTATGTCATGAATTTAATTGATTTTTTCTAATATATACAAATGCATATAATTTAAAACATTGTAATATAACTCCTAAAATATCTTGCAGCCCACATTTTAGAAAAACTGTTCTACCATATTTCATTATAAATCTATAGACAATTTTCTTTTTTCATAAAAGACTGAACTTCAGAACTATTTTCTGGTAGTCCCTACTTGTTAAAAACCTGTTATAGAGGTTATATTTTCAGTTTGTGTATTCTGTTGTTACAAAATCTGTTTAACTTGAGCAAATATAGAGAAATTATAAGCATACATTTTTAAAATTAAAAAGGTAGGTTTATTTCTTTGATGGGTTTCTAATAAAGGTACTATTGAATCTACTTTAATAAAAGATAAAATGTGTAATTTATAGTACCTAGACAGCAAGTGATACTCTCTAAACTATTCAGTTCTTCATGTACCAGTTGTTATCTGGATACTATGAACGTATACTTTGGCATGACAAACATTTTTTAAAAGGTTGACTTAGTAAAACTCATAAATTTATTTATTATTTATAAAGTTATTTATTAATTAGTCTGAAATATTATGTTTAAGTCTAATTGTTTTCTTTGATACTATACTAAGTACCCCCGGAAACATTTCCACCTCAACATTACCAAGGAAAAATATTCTTTAACAACCAATAAATAAATTTACAAAACTGACCATTGTGAGAACCTACTACAGTTATCCTCCTACTGGATTTATTGCCAACTATTATTTTTGTTTATGACCTTTCAGCCAGTTTTCAGTCCATGTGACTTTATTTTCATCCAAGGCAATTATAATTAATTTGTAAGTAAAAGTACATAATCCACTGTTTCAAATGCTTCACTGGAGCCCAGCTACATGACATCGGTTGTATCCTTTTCATCCAATTAGTTTTGCAACTCTATCAAACAAGCTTATTATCATGGTCTGGCATAATTTGTTCATTGTGGACCAAGTTTCTAAAAACTCAAGATTTCATTTTCCCTTAACTGCTTCTAGAATAACCTACATTATTTTCTCCCTTACTTAATTTCTTATTGAGATATTGTTTAGTTGTGTACAACATTTTACTTGTTTGGTTATGTTAGTGAAAAAGAAAGCCTAAAAGAAAGTAACTTGAAGAATCATTTAAATTCTTTTTTTGAAAATAACACATTTAAATGAGGTGCTTTGGTGTCTTTGGTCTTTTCTTTATATTTTTTAAAATTTAATGTAAAATTCTTTTCAGGGGGAGTAATAAGGCTTTTGGCATGATTAATTTGTGGGTACCTGCATTTTCAAAATATACTAAAACTGGTCTAATTAGAGAAAATGGTGTTGCCTCAGAGAGTTTACACATTAGGCCATGAGTCTCATTATGGCCCAGAAAGAAAATGAGCTAATTGTAGGACACAATGGATTTAATCTGAAGGATCTAGGGATGTCTATGCCAGATATGATAAAATTAATGTATAACATGTATTTATATAATTAAATACAAATATTTGAATTTTTACAAATATTTAAATTTTATGAAATGCAATATAAAACTAGTAGTGAAAGTAAAAAAAATTACAAACTTTTAAGATTTCCTTGTGCACGAGTAGTCGCTTCATTGAAATTAGTGGTAAGATCTATAATAGCAATCGTTTTAATGATATCAATTACCAGATGTACTGGCTCCTGTTTCCATGATATTAAGTTGTTTGATTATACATGAATAATCTTAAAGTGTAGAAAAGTTTGTTCCTTTAATATTTCTACTAGAAATCTGTTGACACCAATTGTATAACAAATGTCTTTTTCTTGAAAAAAATTACAACACAGACACTAGTTTGCAAACTTCAAACTTATTAAGGTCTGAGAAATTAGGGCTTCTGTTAATGTATTTTCTTTCTGTTCAGGGTAATTAAAAAACATACTTGCCAAAAGTTAAATAATTTTTTAAAAACTGTTAGCAAATTTGACATCCATGTTTAAAATGCTTTTGCAAACTTCTTGCTTTCTGTTACCAAAGCTGCTATTAAAAAAAAAAATGTATAATCTTTGTTTTTGTTTTTTTTTATCCAATTTAGAAGAAAGCACTGACATTTATAATTGAAGAAAACTTTTTTTGTTTTTTTCATTCTGAATAGCATCTGATTAAATTTTAGGCTAGGATTTGGCCATTAAAGGGCTGGGCAATTTGAAATTTTAAGATGTGTAAAATCGCCTTGTTAATAGCTCATGGGCAGGAAGTGGGAGTGAGAAGGCAATAAAAGAAAGGGCAAAATTCACTAGATTTTATTCCAATCAAATAGCTAATTTCTAGAGAATTCTATGAAATTATAAGTGAGAAACAGTAATGAACTTTTGTGAATGTAAAACTCATGATTTACAGGCTAACAGGAATATAATATTGGAACAGTGTAGAAGCAACCGAAAATAATGTTTTTAATAGAAAAATTAGTTGTAACACTTTCTATTTGAAGAGTTACGTTCCTTCAGATTTGCTTACTGACAACGTGTTTATTTTCTTCAAGATTTAAATCAAAAACACATGCAAAGGATGCTTTCAAATCTCAGAACTTTAATACTTATTTTCAACATTTAATAATAAACACTTTTGAAAAAACTTCTTTTTATGTTCTGATAAACATACTTCATGATTAAATATTTCCCACCAAAAGCATTAAGACATCTGTGTTATAGTCACATACATGAGAAGGCCATGTTAGGTACATGATAATACAATTTAAATTTTTATTTATTTATTTATTTATTTATTTATGTTTTATTTTAAAGATGTGGGGTACATTTCAGGATTAAGTATACAAGTGAACATCTTACAGGTAAGGTTTGGGCTTCCCTTTGGTCCCCACTTTGCCTGGTTTGAGATTAGGTATCCTTATTGATGTTTTGTCCCCACCCACACCCAGGCAGCATCCTTCTACTGCCAATCCTTTTCTTATAGTATTATGGTAAATGTTCAGGGTCCACTTATAAATGATAAAAATATATTAATAATGATCAATCAGGCAGTAGCAATAGATCCTAAAACAGGTTAAATGGTCCTTCTTTGCCTCATTCACCTCGGTTTCTTGTACCTAGAAGCATTCAATTAATACTTGTTCAATGAAAATGTTAAACTCATAAAGTATAATTTTTTATTTGTGTTTTCTCACTTAGAAGAAAATATATGTTTACATTTTTACTAATAGAAATCTATCTTCACAGAAACAAAAAAGATTCTGTCACTGAGACAAGGTATAGGTACAATTTAAATTTATTAGAAATATCTTCTTTTAGTTCGATGATAGTAGGGGCAATAAGAGTCCTTGGTAACCAGAACAATGCTTGATATACAGAAAACTTTTGATAACTATTTGCAGAATGAATTCATGCAAGGGCCTTGTATTAATCAGGGTTCGAGCAGAAAGACAGAACTAGTGGGAGATATATAATAAGATATTTTTGGAAGGAATTGGTTTACTCAATTGTGAGACTGATGTGTTCAAAATCTATATGACAGGCAGTCAGGAAGGGAAGGTTGGAACTTTTTTATTAAAATTTATTTTATTATAGAGATGTGGAGTACAACTAAGGATTAATTGCACAAGTAGGCTACATGTAGGTGAAGTCTGGGCCTCCAACTGGCTCTCACTTCCCTGGTATAAGACCAAGTACCCTCTGTGTTATTATGTGCTCCCCCTCCCTGGCAGTGCCCAGTGACTGCTGATCCCTCTCTTGTGCTAATGTGATTAATGTTCAGGTCCCTTGGTTCTGGGTTGATGCTGTTGTCCACAGGAAGAATTTCTTCTTCATCAAGAAAGCCTCAGCTCTGTTCTTAAGGCCTTTCAACTGATTGAATTAGGTCCACCCAGTTTATAGGGGATGATTTATCTGAAGGTTACTGATTATGGGCCTTAATTTCATCTACAAAATACTTAAATATCTTCTTAGAAACACCTAGATCAGTGTTTGTTTGAATAATTGGGACTGTAAACAGTCTAGCCAAGTTGACACAGCAAAAAGACTTGAACAAATGAAACATGTACTGTCTTTTCTGGTGGTGGATAATCCATCACTGAGAATTTAAACAGAAGTTGATTGTCCATCTTTCAGGTTACATTTATTTGGCACTTATTTGGCTCTAAAATCTGTTTAAGTTTTCATGTATATTATCGTTTTTAATAATTTAAAGACTCTCATGTTATTTTCCCATTTTACAGAGAAACTTGAGATTAGAAAAAGGCTAAATAATTTTTAATATTAACAAACTAGTAAGGGTTAAAAACTAAAATGTACTAATTCCAAAGTCCTAACTCTTCAAAACTATTATCTTTATATGGCATTATCAAATTAAAATTGGCATATAAGAAAGAAAAAAATAATAGAACTACTCAAGTGTGTCATTTTAGTCAATAAATTCAATTTCATTGCAATACACTGTTCTTACGTCACCCTCTCGAATGATGTGCTCATTTACGTCACTTCTCAACACTCCTGAGAAAGTGCTGAAAGAGAATACAGGATGGTTCAGAAAGTGATTATAAAGATATTTGTTATCATTTGTGTCTTATTACAACAGAATATTTTGAAAGTCACTAAAATGCTTTTTAAGCCAACAACAGTAGGAAAAACAAACTTTTCTCATGTGCAACTGTCAAAAAACTTATGCCAAAATTATTATTGCATTTTATTTAACTTTATTCAATGTCTGGGTCTGAATTTTAGAAATTTCTGTAACTGAAAAGCAAAAACAAGATTTCAGCTTTTTAGCATGTGATAAATGATTTCTCCATGATAGTTTTTATTCTATTTTTTCTCATTCTGCCTTGCAACTTAGATGTCTTATTTACAAAACTAAGTCCCTAACTACTGTTACATATAAATCTGTTTTAAGCACAGTCTGGTCTTCTAAATATATAGAAATAATGAGAGATGTAATAATAAATTTATCTATAAGTAATTAGATAGAATATTGATTATTACAAATTTCAGCAAGTATTCTCCAGTCTAAATTTACATGAGTTGGGACTTTGACAGCAAATTTGATTTGTGAATTTGATAGTGAATTTAATATGAACCTCAAACTGGTCATTTTTCCTTTGCAAACTGAAAAATTATAATAGTATGATGATATCTTAAGAAATAAAGTTAGTAGTCTGTTATAACCTTTTCATACCAAAAGCAAACTCTTTTACTTATAATAGTAAACATCATTTTCTCTACTTGGGGTTAGTGTTACAATGCTAGCTATAACTTCTGTAACTGCCCAAAATATAGAAATGAGAGATAACTTGCAGAAAAGTCCAAATACAGTCCAAAGAGAAGAAAGTCCTCCCAAAAGAAAGAAAAATGAAAACAGATGCAGTGTCATCCTCCATTATGTTAGCTCATGCATGGTTCTTGCTAAAGAACAGACATTTAGTCTGCTTTGAATTATTTGTCACTTGGCTTCTTTATATTTCCATGCCCTATTTTGCATTTTGTTCACTACTCATTGTGTTACACAATCTACATTCTGCAAAAATATTGTTAATATATATTCTTACCAAAGATTGAACTATGCGTAACCAAGTTGAGAACCCTTGAAAACCTTGATGTTTTAGACTTTGCAGCCAAAGTTGATCACCTCGGGGTTTGAGTTCACTTTCTCTTGGCCCAGCTGAATGTAAAAACCCAATGCATAGGACTTTAAAAGGCTTATAAAATATTCAAAAAGCTTCTTGCACATCAAATAACTCTTAAGACAGAACATTTTGATGAGTTTAGTGTAAATGAATCAGAAGCAT
The DNA here is from genome assembly GCA_963574415.1 of Tarsius wallacei. Taxonomy (NCBI): domain Eukaryota; kingdom Metazoa; phylum Chordata; class Mammalia; order Primates; family Tarsiidae; genus Tarsius; species Tarsius wallacei. Next base: position 8,893 of record CAUYQG010274573.1, read on the forward strand.
ATGGATTAAATTTACCTTAAAATACTCCTGGGTTTAAGAATTAAGAGAAAATGTGCTTGGCAAAACACATTTTGGGTTTTGCCTAACCCAGAACATTGGAAAAGTAGTTCAAGATGTTTTACGAACCCAAAACATAGCTGGGTTCACCCATCCCTAATTCCCTGTGGTAATAGCAAAGGACAGGCAGAGGCAGATTTTAGGTGCATAAATCTAGTTCAGGTTTTATCATGGTCATCCCAAACTATTAGATAACCCAAGAATGCCTTGCTACAGCTAAATCAAATTTGTGCTATGTGCTTTTTATAATCTTTGTTTAAGAACTATAAAATGTGTATTTTATATGAAGTGTGTGGTTCTATATAATTACTATATAGCAGTTTCTATGTACCCACTCAATAAAAAGGAATAATTATAAGGATTTTGCCTACCTAGAGCATATCAAGAAATATACACAGACATTTTTATTAACCTCAATGACTATTCGCTTGAATTGAATAAGAAGTTTATCAATTGCTTTTACTTCTAAAATTAACAAAAATATGCTAAAAAAAGACTTAGGGTTTCAAGAAAGCAACATATGTAGAAATGAATATTATGAAATTTATTTGGTTTCCAACATTACTTTTATTCCTACATGAGAAATGGACAGCATGTATGAGCCAGTCATTAAATTATGTGAGTATAGCAGTATATTAAAAAAAAAACCAGTGATTTCTGATTAAGGGTGCTGCCATTAATGCCTGAATTGGTTTTCATGTGAGTTTATAACTAATTATTTACTCATGAATAAACAAATGTGGAGAAAATAATAATTATCTATATGCCATCTTCTTATCGTCCAATAGATAAATAACCAGGGAGAAACACAGATCATTGACTCATATTTAATTAGATTTCTATCACGTGTTATCTCACAGAATTTTAAATTTTAAATTATAACATAAAACAATCAGAAGCTAGATTATAAAATCTAGTTAAACTAAACTAATCTAGTTAAACTAAACTAGATTATACAATCTAGTTAAATGTCTTCGATTAAGAAGATATGTTAAATATAGCATCTAAAGTGTAACCTAAATGTGACCTTTTTTGTAATAAATAACTTAGAAATGTAATATATATTCTTAAAACAAAATAAATAAATTTGAATATTTTACCATGTGAAGCATGAAGATAGAAAGTGCTTTCCACAAGAAAGAAAAGTATCATGCTATAAAGATAGTCTGTTTACTGCAACGTAATAAAATTAATAAACAGATATAAAGATGTTTTTATACATATTTATACAAAGAGGATAGATTTTTTAAAAAATTGACTCTGTTTATTTGCTTTCTTAAATAACTAACATTTACTTTCAAATGAAGAATTGAGAGACAATTTATAAAATGAAAATATTTACATCAAAATGTGAATAGAGAATACATCTATTTTTAATGTCAAAAAACAACTGCAATAATTTACCATAATTTGATCATCTGAAGTATTTCAAGTTTTTTTGCTGTATTTTATGAAATGTTTAAAGTGTTTGCAGTGTATTGGACAAAACCTAAGTTTGTATTTAAAAAGTAAAACTCCATTTTGTGGTTTGTCTCCGTGTTGTTAACTTCTTATTAAACTTATGTGTGGCTGATGCAAGAATTTTAAAATTTTGATCATAAACAACCCTCACAGCCCTGCACCCCACCCAGTGCTCTAACAGTTTCCCCTTAACTGAATATACTGTATTCCCCTTATCTAAGTATACTGTGTGCCCCCTTATCTGAGTATACTGTGTGCCCCCTTATCTGAATATACTGTGTGCCCCCTTATCTAAGTGTACTATGTGTCAAACCCCAAAACATGTGTTTCATGTGTTTATCTCTGTAATGACTCAGTTTCTCAACCGCTTTTGCCTATAAAGACTCCCTGCAAATTTCATTCGTCATCAAGTGTCTGGGAGGCACGCGCCCCCTCTCCACCACCAGTTTTAATAAAGGGCTTACTTATTAATTTGACCTTTAATTGGGCTGGTTATCTGATTTCTAGCAATTCACATATAACACTTCCATCAACTTAATTTTCCAAAACTCAGTAACACCAAAGGTGTTCTTAGCATCCTAAAGAAATGGCATAAATCTTCTGCACTAAGGATATAAATTTAATTTTAGGCCTTCATTTGTAGCCTTTTAGATTCTTATTTATCATACAATTAACTCAATTATTTCACAAGTGTTTACTGAGCACCTACTATGAGCAAAACACCATTGGATATGAAAGAAGTAGAAAGATTATTTATTCAGTTTTTTTTCTTGAAAAAGTTTATTCTATACTGCATGAATTAAGACATGTAGGAAAAGTTATTATTAAATGTGAAAAGTGATCTAAAATCACTATAGGAAACATCCTGTGGATTCTCAGAACAGAGCTCTTAAAAAGATCCCATGAAACCGGCCTCATGGCTGCAGGAAAAGTTATAGCTAACAGTTTTACATTAAGGGAGAACTCAGAAAAACACTTAAAAAAAAAGACAAAAATTATATTGTCTAACAGTGTAACAATGGATGCCAATAGAAATAATTTACATTATATTCAATTTATTTTGTCTAAAAAGGTAAGAATGTGTTAACACATTTTTCAATCAACTTGAATTTAGTGGGAATTTTTCAATCATTTGGAGACAACTGTACAAATGCTACATGTAAGACATTATAGTGTGTGTATAAAGGAAGTAATACAAGTAAGTGTAGAGTGTATAACTTTGTAAGACAGAACAGCTCTAGGACAGCATCAGGTCTTAGGAAAAGATGATTTCAAAGGAGGCTATGGAGAAGGGTTTCGACTAATTTAGAAAACCCAAGACTACAGATTTATACTACCTAGAAGGAATATATCTAGCCTTTCAGTTAAGTTGCTAGTCATGAATATAAAATATTAGCCATTTAGAAGTGTGTTGCAAGGATTACATGTAGCTAAATTACCAGGAGAATTTGTTAACAAGAACAGTTTTCTGATATCAAACTTCTGGGAGTAGGGCCCAGCCACCCTAATTGTTAACAAGCTTTCCAAAGGATTCTTAAGCATTTTTAGCTTTTGAAAACCATTATTCTAAATTCTATCAGAAATCTTTTGGGGAAGATGACAGGGAAAGTTTCGACAGGTAGCCAGTAAGCAGATATCCAAAAACATCTCCATCTTAAGTTGTAAAAAGATGCTCTAATGTGAATAACAATGATGTGTAAGGTGGGTAGGGGCAAAAGTTTTGTTATATGGGAATTTCATAACTAAAGCCATTTTCCAGCTACGTCTTGACATTCATTATAAATAACTTGTTTAATTTTTACTTATAAATCAAATATTGTGTTTCTGTCTTGTTATTTTGTATATCAGCTTCACACAAGTCCTAAAATGGCTAAAGTGCTCAGCTACCTAAACAACTAGCACTTGACAGCACATCTTATTAGGAAACTAGGAAAAAGTGAAAGAGCCCAGACAGAAAACTATATCCCCCAACTTACTGACACATGGGACCAATGTTATCAAAACCCTTAGGACACTCCCCACCAAAAATGATACATTTTTTAGTTTTCTAGAGCAACTTAACAGCTATCATAGAGACACATATAAGATGCAGAATTAAAAATGTAAAAATACAAAAAGAAATATAAAGAGAGCAATGAATGGGGAAAAGATGAATGTAAGGGACTAGTAGAAAGGTAGTATCTCTTCTAAGCACCATGCCCACCCAAGCCACCTATACCATTAACATTTTCCACTTAAAAAAGAGTGGTCTTCAGGCATTAATATGTTCAACTTCTCTCCCCTATAATCCACCACATCATCCGCACTTACCTGCATGCATACAATGCTTACCTCTTGTCCTGCAGTCTGAAAGAGGTACCCCTGCTACCAAGGCTACCTTTATTTCCACTCTCCTGAATTTACATCTTCTTTTTTTATGTTTGTCTCATTTCCTATTACTTCCTTTCCTCTCAGGACACCTCCTTAAATCTTTCTTCTATTCACAGTTAAAACCTGCTTTAAAAATTCTCGACATTCGCCTTCATTTAGTTATCTCTCATCCATTCTTCTATACACTTGTAACAAATTTCTCCCTTACTATGCCACTAAAATTATTCTTACTGTCGTCACCAATGGTTAAACTCAATGGTTTGTGTTAACTTGCATGTATCTTTAGCTTTGATTTACTAATTTGATTTCTGAAAAATTTCAAATGATAAAATTATATGATTATAATTTAGCTGACTGCTATTAATTAGAAAAATACACCTTTCTATTTATTTTAAGTATTGAGTCCTGCCAAATTAAACCTAAAGTTTTAAAGACACTATTATGCTATTATGAAATGCTAAACTATAAGCCTACATACATATTGGGGACAGAAATGCTTCCAGTGACAGACAACAGTCCACGTATAAGGATATCGTCAATACAATGACCAATAACAAGAAAAGACTCAGTCTCAGCATTTTTTTGTTGGTTTGTTTTGAGTTGGAGTCTCACTCAGTCACCCAGACTGGAGTGCAGTGGCCACTCCCGGCCACTGCAGCCTCGACCTCCTGGGCTCCGGCGATCCTTCCGCCTCAGCCTTCCAAGTAGCTGGAACTACAGGTGCACGCTACCATGCCCAGCTAATTTTTTATTTAT
>CAUYQG010274579.1:0-10076 GCA_963574415.1 Tarsius wallacei
AGCCGGGCGTGGTAGCGCGCGCCTGTAGTTCCAGCTACTCGGAAGGCTGAGGCGGAAGGATCACCAGAGCCCAGCGGGTCGAGGCTGCGGTGGCCGGGAGCGGCCACTGCACTCCAGTCTGGGCGACAGAATGAGACTCCAACTCAAAAAGAGCTAGTCGCATAGCTGTATTCTGTCTAAAATTCACTGAGGTTTACATGAATGTGAAATTTTCATTTCTGGATCACTACAGTTATAAAAATGCATATAAAGTCAAGTTTTAGAATATGAAATATTAAATCTATATCAACAAGGAATATTAACCAAACAAGTGTTTTTTCATGCTTATACCTATAGGCACCAGAGGGCACAATAACAGTAGTATAGTAAACTAGATACCACTTATTAAGTGACTAGGATGGGCCGAGGACTCTGCTAGGAACTTTATATACACAATCTTATTTTATCCTCAAAATAACCTTTTTAGCTATTGTCTTCATTTTATAGATAACAAAATTGGAGGCTTCTCTGTAGGTTAGTACTCTGAATCCTAAACAGACTAGAAATTTAATTAATGCTATCCTTTCTTCATATGTAAATAAAACAATTTATCAATATAAATTCAAATATTTTAACTTGAAATTCAAATTTTTCAAATTGCAAAGTGTTCATTTGCTCTAAGAGGTCAGAGTTTTCAATTATTTCCAAGTCAGCTGACAATGACTATCCAGTCAAAACAGCACATTAGAACTGGAAAGTATTACTGAACTTCAGAAACATCACACAATAATTTCTGTAAAGCCTTTTGTAGCTAGATGGTAGATTGAAGATTCAAAGGAAAAAAAACTCTGTTAATTTTATTTGAAATTACCTATGAGAAGTCATTAAAAAAATTCCTTTGGTATGTCCCCTAAACGAACATAAAAACCATGGCACCCCAGTAGTAATGAGCACATCTAGACCTTTTCTTGGTTTCTAAACACCATTTTCCACTAACAGGGACCAAAACACTTTAGACTGCAAGGATGGGAAAAGGTAAATGCAAGTTGGACCTACATTACATTAAGAAGTTAGGAAGCGCTCAAAGAGCACTCAAAATGTGACAAAGGAACACAGGAGTCAGCTTGGAGCTACTGGCCAAGTAAGGGACAATTTAAGCATAAAAACGAATAATAAGGGATCATAATCATAACAGAAATGGATCATACTGAACAAAATAAAAGTCCATACTGCTATAAATAAACATACGAATAAATAAAACAGAAAGGAAACCTCTCTCTTGCAGCAGAATGCCAACTAAAACACCCAGAAGGAATGCCAATCCTAAGACTAAGAGGTTGAACATTAATTCTAAAATCGAAAATGCCCCAAAATCTTTTTTCAGTGCTGACATGCCCCAAGTGGAAAATTCCACACCTGACCTCAGCTGATGAGTTTCAGTCAAAACACAGTGAAAGTGAAAAACCTGGCAGACCAGTATTCCTGCTAGAACATGCTTAACCTGAATCTGCTCATGAAGAAACACCTGCCAAATCCAAATGGAAGAACAGTCCACCAAACAACGGCCTTTTCCACCTCAAAAATGACAGTGTCAATAGAGACCAAAAGAGCCTGAAAAGTCATTGTTAAAGGACACAAAAATATGACAATTAAACATAATGCATGATCATCTTAACTTGATGTTAGACATTATTAGAACAATTGACTAAATTTAAAAATGGACCATGGATTAGATAATAGTATTGTTTAATTATTCTGTGTTTATGAAAGAGATTTTCTGTACTATTCTTGTAACTTTTCTGCAAATTCAAAATATATCAAAAGATTATAGAAGCCAGCTTGGTGGGGCTTCCACTGGCAAAATCTGGAATAATTTGAACATCAAAGAGAATGACTGTAGTTCATTATCAAACCAACTATAATACTGAACAAATAAAAACCCATCATGACACAAAAAAGAAAAGAAACAGAACAATAAGGGGGAAACCCACTGTCTACACTGGTGTAGAGTATCCACCGATTCCTTATTTTAAAAATTGGTCACCAAACACAAGTATCTACTCTGCCTTTTTTGAAGGAACTACAGTTCAACCCCAATTAATGACAGAAAGTTCTGCTCTACAGAGAAATGCCTGCTAATGAACATGGAAGAAATAACAAAATTAGAAAAATACCATTTTGCAAGTCCCAATGAAATCACTGACATGGCCCTAATCAGTAGTTGGAGCGATGGGGAACAAGACACTGGCAAGCTGCCCAACCTTCAGATTATGTGGTAACTGCAAAATAAGATATCTCCCTTAAAGTGAAGGTATCTGGTGGTCGCCACGTTCATAAGACATCAAATGCAGAATCACAAGTCGACACGGCTGCCATCATGCTCCACATGAGAATCTGCAGGATGACCTGCACAGTATTACCTAAGAAGTATTCTTCCCCCAAAATGTTTACCCTCGGTCCCATCAAGCCGTTAGGCCTAATTCCCACTTCACAGTAAATACAGTGGGCAGAGTTCTGAGCAAATTAAGAGACACCATGAGGGAACCTGTCAGACAAATTTACACAGAGTCATTCTATGAGACAACCAGTCTTGTGTGTTCAAAAGTCAGCGTCATGAAGGAAATACAGACTTGAGAAGCTGCTGTAGATGAAAAGAGACTAAAAAGATATAATAACCAAATGCAAAGCAGGAGCCTTGACTGAATGATGACTATGGTTCAAACAAAATGAAACAAGACCACAGATGACTTTTATTTCAAGAGATGGGAGTCTCGCTATGTTGCCCACCCAACTCCCCAGCAACTACAGTCACACCACTACGCCCAGCATAGAAGACATTTTTTTAAACAACTGGGGCAACCGGTATATGGTCTATTAGATGATATTAAATTATCATTACTTTTCTTGGGTAGGAAAACGAAGTCATTATGTAGAAATATGCCTTTATTTTTAGATGATGCATCTAGGGACTGCCTACTTACTCATCCCTTAGTAATCAGTCCCCTCATCAAATACACGCATGTCTCTGTCTTGTAATCTTAACGGTTAAAATGTTTCACTAGAGCCGGCCTTGGTGGCTCAGCCTGTAATCCCGCGCCTTGGGAGGCTGAGGTGAGTGGATCGCCTGAGCCCGCGGGTTCGAGACCCGCCTGGGCAATTTGGCAAGACCTCATCTCTGCAATAAATCAAAAAGTTAGCCGGGCGTGGTAGCGCACGCCTGTAGTTCCAGCTACTTGGAAGGCTGAGGCGGAAGGATCGCCGGAGCCCAGCAGGTCGAGGTGGCTGGGAGCGGCCACTGCACTCCAGTCTGGGCGACAGAGTGAGACTCCAACTCAAAAAAAAAAAAAAAATGCTTCACTAGAACCTAAATGAAGGAAGAAGTGAGGTAAATATGACTCAGGAGTACAAGAAGCCAGCCTTCAACAGCAGAAGAGAGAAGTCTGTGACATCAAGCAACACTGCCACTGTGCTGCTCAGAACTGTCCCCACATCTTTCCCTTCCCCTTTTCATTCACTCAAAAACTACCCTGAATTTTGACTGGGGATTTTCACCTTTAGTAAGAAGGTAATATGCAGACAAATAGAGAGAGGTAAGATGCCATTAAAGTTTGTTTTGCTGATACGGGGAATTCACAATGTGTGGTTATGAGCACACGGTCAGCCATGAATGTACAGGCTTCCTAGCAGAGATCTGAAGAGCTGAAGATGGGAACTCACACTCGCTGAACTGGGCACCTGACACATACTATTTTACTTCTCCTCCTAAGAATCCTTAAGGCAGTATTTCTGGATAGGCAATTAGTTAAGTGTGATAGTTATAAACAGACTCTGGATCCAGACCTCAGGAATTCGAGTCCTAGTTCTACCAGCTTAATTTCTGAGTCACCTTGGAGACCTCCTTAAACTATCTGCACCTCGGTTTTCTTATCCATAAGGGATGATAACAGCTCTACCCTCACAGAGCTGTGGCAGGCATTAAATGAGTTAGTACGTGTAACAGGCTTAGAACAACGTCAAGCACACAGTAAGTACTGCTTCACTGGTGCAGACACTGATTTGGGCCCATTTAATAGATGAAATAAACTCAAAGAGGTTAATGTGATTTGCCCACAGCCATAACTAATAAACGGCAGAGGGGACTTGAACTTGGGTCTTGAGCACTGTGTCAACGCAGCCCTCCAGCCCTTCATCCCCCTCCTCCCTTCCTCCAAATGGCAGGGTCTCCTCCAACAACTACAAGAGTGTAAGGTATCTCCCAGCAAGCATCCTTCTTGGAGAATGACAGCCGGCAAAAGACATGATATTCTGAGCCACACTTTTCTCCAGATGGCAACAGCCACCCTTAAGAATCACCTTTTCTCCAAAACGTTGAAACTATAGTAACACCTTGCCCGCTTGGCTAAGAAGCGAAAGCTAAACATAGTTTCTATGGAAAATGAATAATAAGCTCCAAACAACTGACTTTTAAAAAAGAATCTTTTGGCCAGGCTCGGTGGCTCAGCACTTTGGGAAGCCAAGGCGAGTGGACGACCTGAGCCTGAGGGTTCAAGACCAGCCCAAGCAACTTGGTGAGCCCTCATCTCTAAAATAACTCAAAAAAAAAAAAAAAAAAAAAAATTAGCCAGGCGCAGTAGTGCGCACCTGTAGTTCCAGCGGAAGGATCGTCGGAGCCCAGCAGGTTGACGCTGGGGTGGCTGTGAGCATGCCACTGTGCTCCAGCCTGGGTGACAGAGTCTCCAACTCAAAAAAAAAAAAAAAAAATCTTTTGACTAGGTGCAGTGACTCATACCTATAATTCAAGCACTTTGGGAAGATCACTTGACGCCAGGAGTCTGAAAAGAACCTTGGCAACATAGCAAGACCACCCCTCTACAAAAAAACAAAAAAATTAAACTTTAGCCGAACCTGGTGGCTCACACCTGTAATCCCATCACTTTAGGAGGTCAAGGCAAGAGGAATGCTTGAGCTCAGGAATTTAAGACTAGCCTGAGCAATACAGTGAGATCTCGTCTCCAAAAAAATTTTAAAAAGCAGCTAGAGGTAGTGGTGCCCACCTGTAGTCCCAGCTATTCAGGAGGTTGAGGCAGAAGGATCTCCTGAGCCCAGAGGATCAAGGCTGTGGTGAGCCATGATCACACAACTGCATTCCAGCCTGGGCAACACAGTAAGACCCCAACACACACACACACACACACACACACACACACACACACAAAACTCTTTGTGTATTGATCTGTTAGTTGAGGACTCCCTGTATAACCACTTTCTTCAAATGTATGTTATTCCAGTGTGGTAGCTTTTCCAAAAGAAAGACAAATTAACAATAACTTAAACTCAAACTAGCTCCCACAGAACTTCAATCTAAATTACTATACTGAACAAGTTCACTTAGAACCTGCTCATCACTGAGAAATACCATGATCTTAGCAATTCCCTGCAATTCTTACTGGTTACTCTAAAGAGCCAGTTGCTCCAAGGTCCCTTTTTAAACAAGAAAACTGTAATTTTATAACATTAAATCTTTGTTATCAATAGAGTAAAGGAGAAACAATGAAAAGAAATGTGTCTTGGTTTCCAAGAGGCTACAAAATGGAAGAACAAAAAAAGGCCTGATTTCGAGAGTGCTGATATTTATAATTAATGCCAATTACTCACAGGACATGTAAAAAGAATATTTAATGATCCAATTGTCTTAAAAAGCATGTCTGCCGGGTACAGAAAAGGCCAGGGGAATGTGCACAACGTTACCAGTTACTTTATTGTAACTGATTATCAGGTCCAGGTTTTTCTTGACACATTTCTGTCCATCATAAACACTCATTTCTTTCATAATCAGTAAAGCAATAATATTTCCTTAAAAGTGCCTATGTAAGTAGAAGAAAATGCTGCACAGGGTGAAAGGTCAGGGGAGAAAGGTCGGGCGGGAATGAGCAGTTGAGAGAATCAAGCAATTAGTCAACTACATCCATTCCAGGAAATTAGGGCCACTGTAAGATTAATGCAAAATCAAGTTCCACTACCATATGGTCCCAATGCCAGCTTATAAGTGTGTTTAGAGATATTTACACTAGTTAGTTTAAGAGACACCTAAAATGAACTGGTGCAGCTCTCCTGAAAAAGCATGATTCCCTTATTCCCGCCCTTGATTCCAAAGGGCTCGAGATGGCAATGGTCCTTTAGCCCATCTGTTACGGGGGTGACTGGTTCCCAGCCCCCAAAAAAGATATACTGATGACTTAATCCACAGTATTTCACAATACAGCCTTATTTAGAAATAGTCTTGATAGAGATAATCAAACTAAAGTGAGGTCATTAGGGCGGGCATCTTTATAAATGCCCAATATGACTGGCATCTTTTTAAAAAGAAGAAACTTGGCCAGAGACACACACACAGGGAGACACATGAAGAGACACTCAGAGAAAAGGTCCCCAATGAGCCAAGGAACACCCATGCCTACCAGAAGCCAGGAAAGAGGCCTGGCACAGATCCTCCCCCAGCATCTCCAGAGAGGGCGTGACCCTGGCAAGACCCTGATTTTGGACTTCTGGAATCCAGAATTGTAGGAGAATCAATCTCTGTTGTTCTAAGCCACCAGTTTATGGTTCCTGTCAGGGAATCCCAGAAAACTAATACACCATCATATAAACTCTATGCAGCCTGATGCCCCCAGAGGCACTGCCTTTTCAAAGAGTTAACACTGCACAATTTTATAGGTGGAATAAATATATAATCTAGACAACACACAACTCAAAAACAGAATCCATATCACCATTTTAGTTTGTGTCCATTGTTCTTACAAATGTCCGTGAGAATGTGTGTGATATTTAACCCTAGTATATAGTCTCAGTTGAGACATAACAATTCTGAATTCATCTAGTCATTCTGACTTATAAATCACAAAAAACGAAAGTGTCAAAAAAACTTTTAAATATGCTCAACTGAAAAATATAGACACAGCATAAAGCAGAATTTAAGAATACATATGTCATAAACACAGAGACCAACAGACAGACACGTGACAATAAAAATGCTGAAAGACAAAGACAAAAAGAAAACCTTGAAAGCATCAAGAAAAAAGGATGTCACTTACAAGAGACAGTCCAATAAGACTAATGGCTGACTTCTCAACAGAAACCCTGGTAGCTAGGAGGCAGTGGGGGAAGATGTTGCAAGTTCTCAAAAAAAACTGTCCATCAAGAATGCTAAATCTAGCAAAGCTTTCCATCTCAGTGTGAAAAAAAGACTTTTCCAAACCAAAAATAAACAACAACAAAACTAACAGAACATGTTGCTATTCCCTCCCTTGATTCCAAAGGGCTCGAGATGGCAATGGTCCTTTAGCCCATCTGTTATGGGGGTGAATGGTTCCCAGCCCCAAAAAAGTGCTAGCAGTCACATCTTACAAGAAATGCCGAAGGAGGTTGCTTGGGCTGGAAGCAAGTGTCCTCAAGGCAGCAACTCAAGTCTACACAAAAAAGATACCTGTAACAGCAACTGTTTAATTATAAAGGACACTATAAGTATCCATATTTTTCTCCTTTCTTCTCTCAATGATTTAAAAAACACTGCATAAAATAATATGTATATATACTGTATTAATAGGCCTATCACAACAGAAACGTAATATGTAAGCTTACCAACAAGAGCACAAAGGAAGTGGGTTGTTATGGGCTAACATAAAACAGCATATCAACTGTAGTTTTTAAAAAAATCACATAATAATCTCAAAAGACACAAAAAAATCGACAAAAACAACACCCTTTCATAACAAAAACACTCAAAAGAATAAGGGCAGAAAAGAATTCCTCTTTGAATATGATAAAAGTTGATTTGCTGAGCGCAGTGGCTCAAGCCTGTAATCCCAGCACTTTGAGGCTGAGGCGAGAGGATTGCCTGAGCCCAGGGGTTCGAGAACAGCCTGGGCAACTTGGTGAGACTCCTCTCGACAATAAATCAGAAAATTAGCTGGGTGTGGTAGCACGTGCCTATAATTCCAACTACTTGGAAGGCTGAGGCAGAAGGATTCACAGATTGAAAGAGTAACATTATTAAAATAGCAATACTCCACAAACCAACCTGTAAATTCAATGTGATCACTATCAGAACCCAACTAATTTTGTAGAAAGTGGCAAGCTGATTCTAAAATTCATGTTGGGCAGTGGCTCACAACTGCAGTCCCAGATACTAGGGAGGTTGAGTTGGGAGGATCGCTTGAGCCCAGAGTTCTAGTTCTAGGCAGCAATGAGCTACAATCATGCTACTGCACGCTAGCCTGAGTGACAGAGCGAGGCCCCATCTCTAAAAATAACCAAATAAATAAATATATATGGAACTGAAAGGCACCCAAAACAGTCAAAACAATCTGGAAAAGAACAAAAAGCTGGAAGACTCACACTTCCTGATTTCAACACTTATTACAAGCAATAGTAACCAAGACGATATGGTGCTGGCAGAAAGACAAGACATACATACAGATCAGTGAAATAAAACTGAGGATCCAGAAATAAACCCATATATCTATAAACAACTGATTTTTGACAAGGGTGCCAAGTCTACTCAACAGGAAAAGAATAAATGTCTTTTCATCAACTGGCGCTGGGACAAACAGCCAAATGCAAAAGAATAAAAACGCACCTTTACCTCACACTATATATACAAAGAACTAACTCCAAGAGATCAAAAACCTACAGGTAAGAGCAGCAACCATAAAGCTCTTAAAACACTGTACTAGCAAAGGACTCAGAATTTGGCAAAACCAAGAAAAAATTAGATAAATTGCAGATCATCAAAATTAAAAACTTTTTCCACACAAGACATACAAATGGCTAATAAGTACATGAAAAGGTGTTCAGTAATCGTCATTAGTCATTAGGAAAACGCAAGTCAAAACCACAGTGAGATGCCACTTTACACCCAACAGGATGGCTACAATCAGAAAGTCAGATATCAACAAGTGCTGAAGAGGATGAGGAGAAATAGGAACACTACACTGTTGGCAAGAACATACCATGGGAAATCGTCTTTAGAAAACAGTCTGGTAGATCCTCAAATGATTAAACATACAGTCACCATCAGACTCAGTCAATCCTAACCCTGAGTGTATACCCACAAGAAAAGAAAACATCATGCCCACATGAAAGCCCACACCCTTAATGTTCACAGTGGTATTATTCATAATAGTCAAAAAGTAGAAACAACCCAAATGCCCATCAATGAACAGATAAACAAAATAGGTATATCCATATAATGGAACAGTAAAGACCCATTTCAGGTAAGGAAGTACTGACATATATTACAACACAGGTAATTCTTGATAGCATTATGCTTAGTGAAAGCGACCTGTCACAAAAGACCACATACTACCTGACTCCACATAGAAAGTCCAAAGCAGGGAAATTACATAATGACATAAGCAGGTGAGCCTGGGGCTGGATCGGGGAGGGAGAGGGGGAAATGACAGTTAAAAGTTACCAAGTATCTCTCAAGGTGAAGAAAATTTTCTAAAATTGACTAAAATGTACAACTTCGTCAATATACCAAAAGCCACTGAACTGCATACTTTAAATGGGTGAACTGTATGGTACAAGCTGTTTTAAAAAAAAAAAAAAACAGGCCGGGCTCGGTGGCTCAGCCTGTAATCCCAGCACTTTGGGAGGCCGAGGTGAGTGGATTGCCTGAGCCCGCGGGTCGCCTGGGCAACTTGGCGAGACCTCATCTCTACAATAAATCAAAAAATTAGCCGGGCGTGGTAGCACACGCCTGTAGTTCCAGCTACTTGGAAGGCTGAGGCGAAAGGATCACCGGAGCCCAGCGGGTCGAGGCTGCGATGGCCGGGAGTGGCCACTGCACTCCAGTCTGGGTGACAGAGTGAGACTCCAACTCAAAAAAAAAAGAAAATATCGACTGATACCTGCCATTTTGAAAAAGAGAGATAACTTCTCTTTTCTCAAAATTATATCTCCTTTCACCATCTTGAGATGTATTCATTAACTAATTAATCTATTCAACAACTATTTATTGAATGCCAGCAGCTGGATATAAAATAATAAACAATACAGGTATGATCTCTATCCTCATGAAGTATGTAATCTTGAGT
>CAUYQG010274581.1:0-45962 GCA_963574415.1 Tarsius wallacei
AACTCCTGGTCTCAAGAAATCCTCTTGCCTCAGCCTTACAAAATGCTGTGATCACCAACAAGCCCAGTCTGAAGTTAATTTTGATTCTGTTCAATTCTTTTGTCAGGGAGTTACAGGAAAAACTCAACACAAACTGACTAAAGTTATAAGACAGTTGACTAATTCACACATATAGAAGTTGAAGCCAAAGTTAACAGAGAATAGACAGGTTTAGAAAAGAACAGATACAGACCAACTGAGATCTTACCAGCAAATAGAGAAAGGCAGAAACAAGTGGGCTCTTGGTGCAACACATGGGGCTTCCTGCTGTAGTGTTCAGAGCACTCTTGTCTGAGGACTTCAGAATTTTCTAGCTATGATAACTCAAGGGCATGAGAGCTGATATCACAGAAAATACATACTCTTAGAGTCATAGACTTAAGTTTTATTTCCCTTGGACACTTAGAGATTATATTACCACTGCCCAAGAGAAACTAAGGTCAAAAAATTATTCCCCTGCCTTTAAGCAAACATTTGTTGAGCTCCTATTATATCCAGAGATTGTACGAGATTCTCTGACTGCGTCAAAGCTGGATCACACAGGGATTTGGTGCAGAGGAGATTAAGAACCCACAAACACTAAAATACAAGGTAGAAATACTAAGTGGCATAAGAAAAGTAAAAGTGAAGCATGAGGGGTAATCAGAGAGGTGGCATCCCTCACAGTCAATAGCTGAGATTATTTTGTTACAAACCTTCAAAGCAGATGGAATCAAAGCTTCTTTTAGGCATGCAGCCCAAAGTGAAGCCAACTAAAATGGCAAATTTTAACTAAAATGCTATGCTGGACTGGCCATACTGCAAACAAGGACATGATTCACTTGTCTCTGCCTTCCCTCTGGGTGTAATCAACTGCTGGAAGCCATGGGCACCCCACACCTACCAGGCAGACAAGAAGAAGAGATGGCAAGAAGCCTCTCTGTTTTCAAACACAACTCACTATTCCTGATCCTGCCAGGACCAGCAAGTACAAAGCATACTCTATGTGCCAAGTCATAACCCAGACATCTTGCATGACTATCTCACATAATTCTCCCCATGAGCCCACTTAGCAGAAACTGAGAGGTTAAGTCGAGTCACACAGCAAGTGAATGATAAAACCAGACTTCAAATGCATGTATACCTGACTCCATAGATCATGCTCTTCCCACTATATCAGCAGCCAGTTCTTCCCTAGCTTAGTTCACGGGCAGCGGCTCCTGCCTCCCTCCACCTTCACTGTCTGCCTGTGTCTTCAGGCTTGACTCAATTTCTGGGTTTGTCTTTTCTCAACAGCCTTGTCACATTGCTGTCCACACCCAGTGTGACAGTCCCTAAATTCTGATGGGCAGCAATTTAGACCCACTTCATCCTGTCCAAGTCCTTCTCAAAGAGAGACTTCAAGGGTTCTCTGGAAATGAAAAGCACCAAGCATCATGGTGTGTGATGGCAATTTCAATAGGCCAGCCAGTGGTCAAGCTGCCCTGTTGTCTGAGTTTATCAAGTAATCCCAATTTCAATGAGGACTCGATCATGCCATCGCACAGTGTAAGGATGGGGAAGCACTGCCAAATAGCTGCTGTGCTCTGCAGTTCTGTAATATTTATCTAATAGCTAATATAATATCAAGTGACAGTTGAAACAGGCTACTTTCACCTAATCTGTGCATGCTGTATGCAAAACAGCTCTGACCCTGGCTCGATTTCTTAAAGCATGTAGGATTTAATTATCTCCCACTGTTATAGAAGTAACGACATGTTACTTAGTACTTTCAATACTGATAAATAAAGTCCTTCTGACAAGTGAGCTAAAAACACATCATGTTACAAAGGTGTGAGATAAAATTATCCTGTTCCTAAACTTGGGATTTCCTTCCCTGAAAGTGAAAATGATGCCTACTCCTTTAATGCTGATTGTCCTGGACTTTCTTAAATATTGTACACCTGGAACAATGAGTTAATGCAATGCCTTTTCTGAAAAGGAGAATTCTTTAGGTGATCAATGGGAAAAATTAACAAAAAGAGAGTAGGAACATGAGGAAAGAGAAATAGAGAGATGCACTGGGTATTTTATTAACGCAGAACTTCAAATAAACATCTGTGGGAGTCTCAATACACTTGACTACACACCATCATCTTTATGTCATAGCTAAGGCCCTGGATTTGGAGAGTACAGTAGAGATTTATCTGCAGTGATAAAATCTCCAGTTTCTCTCAATTCGCATTCATTTCTCCCATCTTTCCTGAAGGAATGCTCTCTCCTCCTTCTCCAAGAGTCACAGATCTGATCCCTCTTCTGGACCCCTCCCCCTTATAATCTCTCTTATTTAACTGAGTTTGACATGTCTCTAATTCTTATTTAGAACTGCCTGTCACCTCTGTCCTGTGCCTCACCCCCTCACAGATGGATCCTGCTGCTACACGTTGTCATCAGGGAAGAAGTTATGGATGAGAATTCAAGTGGCACAGAAGTCAGCAAGGCCTCAAGTGCAATAGAAGGAGATGGAATCAGAGACATTGTCATAAATATGTGTAATGCTCAGTGGAGGAGGAGTTGCTCTCCGGTGACCCAAACATAACTCCAGGTGTAGGTGATTTTATTTTTATTTCTGAGTCATTATCTAAGTCAATGGAGAAAGGAGGAGAAAATTATGTCCTCAAGCTGTAATTGTCATTTCCTAAGTTGGCATGTCCCTGGGTTTTCCAAATCATGGTTATTTTCAAGAATCTTATGAGAGTTATAAATCTGTTTGCAACTGTGTAGTCCATAATTTGTACCCAATCCAAAGTTATGTTGTGTTTGACCTGCACTATATCTTAAAAATCTTCTAATGAGTTGTCAACATTTAAAATTAAAATATTGTACATAAAATCCAGAAAACTTGCTTCTCTTGAAAAGGTCAAAGGTCTGGTAGTCCTGGGTCATGGTAGTACTTTGTGGTCATGACACTGACTGACACTGAGTAGCAAATTTTCCTTGGAAAATGAAATACGTGGCATCCTGTTGGCCACACTCTCCATCAATCCCAATTGTCCTATACTTGACCATGTCATTCATTTGCATGATCTGTGAGCCCATGAGCATTTGATCCCTGCCATAGACCCTCTCTCTGGAGAAACATTTATACACACAAAAGTCACAGTAAAGGTTCAGAGGTGAATGGAACTTTTGGTATAGATTATCTACTATCTAGAGCCCCATGAACTTGACCAAGTCACCTCTCTGATCTTCACCTTCCTTGTCTATAGAATAAAAAGTGTGCATAATCATCTTTTAGGTCCCTTTCTCCTTTTGCATTTAAGTGAGAAGGCAAAAACTCTTTTTATATGAATACTCAAGATAAGTATGGAAAGCTTAGAGTTTTCAACAATTTTTTTTTATTCTGTAGTCCAACAAATGAGCCACCGCCAACAGCACAGACATTCAAAGACTCCACAGGAGAAAATTGGCAAGTCTTTAGGCACACGCTTCCACCAAATAATCGTCCATCCACCACTCTGAACCATGGAGTGTCCACTTTGCACAACAGGCAATCAGCTTCAGTTTGTCTAAGGAGCAGGGTGTATGGAAAAGCTGTAGGATAAGAAACAGCCTGGGAAATCTCTGCATGGAAAATGCAGTTGTATGTGTTTAAGAAGAGAGTGGGCACCCCAGGACTAAATCTTGAGCAAGAAGCCGGTAACATGTCTTCAATTGCTCTGCTGGGCCTCCCATCCTGCCTCCTTTCCCCAAAGTTGTAGAAATAGGGCCTGGGTACAAATAAAGCCATTCACATGATGGCTATTTTCTAATGGGTCAGCTATGTGGTGCACCTGTTAGAAAGACATACAAGGTAAGCTCTGTTTTGTCCTCCTACTTACAGAGGCATAGGCTTTTAGGAGCAAAAAGAACTTTCAACAGGCCCTAATATCCCCTTATTTTCCCCAGAAGAATACCAAGAGCCAGGGCAGGGGAGACATTTCACCGAAAACACAGGATCGTGCCCACCTGACCCCAGGCTGATGCATGGGTATGCACGTTTTCTCCTCCCCTGCCAACTCCCGCCATTTCTAGCATCACATGGGCCATAGAACCAGACTTCTGCCTTCAAAGTTCAGCTCAGTTCATGCTACCTGAGTCCATCTACTCTAGTTCCCTTGACTCTACTTCTTCCTCTACAAAAGTGGAGACAAGGGTAGTGCTTATCTCATAGCCCTGTATGAGGATAAAATGCGATAATGCACATAAACTATTGGAACAAGGCCCAGCGCAATGTAAGAACTAAGTAAATGTTACCTCATTATTTGTGATGAGTCTTGCTTCTGACTATAATTAACTGAAAACAGTGAGGGATGCAGCCAGGTTTATCCTGGGTTCAACTTGCAGTGACTCAATGTACTCACTATAGGGCATTCAGCATATAACTTAACCAGCCTGAGATTTAATTACCAGTCAGTCAAATGCTGACAGAATTCAACACAAAACGTGTATGGCAACGATCAGCACTACCTTCAACATGTAGTAGGTGCTAAAGAAAAAACACTGTAATAATTAATCATTAATATTATCAGTAATGTGCACACAGTGTTTTTGATTGAAGGCCATAGGAGTTCTCATGTAATGAGTAGGGGATGCCTTGAACTCTCACCTTTTCCCCACCTTCCAACATACCAATCAGCGCCAACAATAATCACAAATATTTGCTTTTTATCTACCAGACACAATGCTAAGTGTGTTGCCTGTACTGATTTATTGGATCCTCACAGCAACACTCTGAAATAATTAAGTTATTTTCATCCCATTTTATAGATGAGGAGACCTAAGTTTAGAAAAATAAAGTAACTTAGTCAAGGGCATACTGCTAAAATTGGAAAAGCTGGAATTTAAAACCAGGCATTGGACCCTAAGTCTCTCCAAGGAAACAAAATTCATTTTCATAATAAGTTTTATTGCTAGCCATTTATACCACAGGGCTTAGAAATAAATGGGCAGAGATTTTAAAATCATAAAATAAAACATTAATTTCTTCCATAGAATAAAAAAAAATCCTGACAAACTATTTTCTGACAAACATGACAGTTGAGACCCATTGGCATGTAGAATGTTAACTGTGTCAAATCAAATAATCCACCCTACATCATGATCAAAGTGCCACTTGGAATGTTGTCCTTGTCAGAATGAATGGCTTCTAATTGTTGAGCACCTACGCCACGCCAGGGCCATCTATGAGCCTTTGAGATGTCATTTAATCCTAATGTCACACAGGTACAAAATGACAGAGTCAGGACTTGCTCAGAGTCCATCCCATCCTAACCTCAAGCTCTGTGCACTATGAGTCAAAGTAGAATGTGAAGAGGTGATCAGGGAAGTTCTGGAACCCGCCGCCTGCCTTCCAATGCCAGCTCCTCATTTCACTAATTCTGTAGCCAGGGAAAGTTACTTCTGGTGCTTCTGTTCTCTTTCCTGCAACATGGGAAAAATAAGCCTCCTAAAAAAGATTGCATGTAAGTGTCTTAAAGAAGGGCTTTTCAAAGTACATGCTAGTCTGTATCCTGATGTCCCTAGTTCATGACCAGAGAAGTACTGAAATTGACATCTGAGAGAATAATTTTTATGTCCATTGACTTTAATAATGATAAAACTAAGGGGCTGGTATTTTGTATGCCATTTTTAATTTTATTTTTCTGTTAATTAATTACATCATATTTTAATAAGGCAACAGTACATGACAGATTGGAATTTTTAAGAAAAAAATAGGAGGGGAGGGGATCCTTTCCCGCAAGTAGTTAGAAAAGCACTAGATTAGATGTTTAATTGTTATGCATAAATGCTCAATAAATGTTAGTTATTACTATAATTATTTGCTATGCTGTCCTTCCACATCCTACAAAGGGAGACAAAAATTCAAGCACCATCAAGATGATAAATACAGGGACATTGGATGCTGGCAATTCACTGACCAGAGCTTGACTCTCTCTCCAAGCTCTGGTTCATGATCTATAGGAAGAAACTATGAGAAAGTTCTGAAGATTTTCCTGGACCAGATCAGTGGGCTTCCATGAAGTCCATCAGTGGAATTGATGGAAAATAGTTCAATCCCTCAACTTTTCCCCTCCATTCTATGTCTGACATTCTCCTATCTTTCCAGCTATAAATTTTTTCTCTAGCCTTCCCTCGGCCTTTCTCTAGCCCTTCCTTTCCCTTTATAGAAGTTATCTGATGGGATTTATCAGAAGGTTGAAGCAAAGACAAGTCTAGATTGGAAATCCCAGTTCTCCACTTAACTAGTCCTGTGATACTGGATGTGTTACAAATTATCTTGGAGCCCTGATTTCCTTATCTGAATAACCAGGATGATAGTGTCTACCTTAGAGGAAGGTTCAAATAAGATGTCATGTGAAAACACCTGACAGCCTTGACTCCCCTTCTTCATCCTCCTTTCAAAGCAGGTGATACAATTATTGGTGGTGGTGGAGGGGGAATGGGAACAAATCGAGTCTGAAAACAGAGTCCCTTCACTCTTATTATTTATTTAAAGTCAAGACTCCAAAATGTCTGTTAGACCACAGGAAAAAAAATTTTAATATGAAAGACAGCACTCTTATATCCTTGCCAGAAAAAAGTCTCAGTGGACAACACAGATTGACTGAAAGCCTGAAAGAAATGTCCTACATTAAATAATTGCTGGGGGGGGTAGCACATACTGCCAAGGCTTCTCTGTACAATGGAGGAGTATTGCCTGTAAAGGGGTTTACAAAAAAGAACTAATATTGGGAAGCGGCTCCAAATTTAACCATCAACCCTGTGAGTGCCCCAGAGTGCCTTCGCTGGTGAAGTGAAATAGAAAACTTGCACTGTAAATTAACACTAATAACCTATTGATGAGGACAAGAGACCATTGACCAACTTGAATGATTCTAAAATAACTGAATTAACTGGTACACAATAGTGTTTAACAAACACAGCCAGTATGTGATTGGGTGCAAATGTTTTTGCAGTGGGCCAGAAGTTTTGGTTTCAATGAGGGTTGCAGATGACAGAAGATGAAGTCACCTATAATGAAAAGGTATCTAATGCATTCAAAAACTCCCTTCCAGCCGGGCTTGGTGGCTCAGCCTGTAATCCCGCGCCTTGGGAGGCTGAGGTGAGTGGATTGCCTGAGCCCGCGGGTTCGAGACCCGCCTGGGCAGGCGAGACCTCATCTCTACAATAAATAAAAAAAAATTAGCCGGGCGTGGTAGCGGGTGCCTGTAGTTCCAGCTACTCGGAAGGCTGAGGTGGAAGGATCGCCGGAGCCCAGCAGGTCGAGGCTGCGGTAGCCGGGAGCGGCCACTGCACTCCAGTCTGGGCGACGGAGTGAGATGCCAACTCAAAAAAAAAAAAAAAGAAAAAAAACTCCCTTCCTACTCTCATGCCCTCAGACAAAAATACAGTTTACAATTCCTACCAGAAAATACAGTTCACACTGGTAGCATCATTTATAATGGCCGATGCCAACATTCTGAGAAAGGTTTACATTCGATATAAATAAGTTAGATTTGAGAAGTTAATGAGTTCTACTACCCAAGCGGCTTCTTATTAATTCATACAACTCATAGACACCCACTAAAAATAATACCTTTTGAGCCATATACCATCTTTATGGAAATCATTAATATTTCCCCATAATAGAGCAGTTACCAGTACCATTACTTCCCTTGATCACCTTCATGTTCCTGACCACAATACCACCTCATCCACAATTCTCACTTGTGTTCAAACGCCCTCAGATCCCAGCAGCCTCCCTTTCTTTAAGTGATTGCCACCTCCATGCACCCTAGTGAGACCTCGGCAGGAAGCCTGCCCTCCTCACCTTTCTCGTCTCTCTTTCCAATCTAACATACACAGAAGAGACAGGAATGGAAAGCTGAAGGGAAAATGATTAAAAACTGCATGAAGACTGGTCTTGGAAGCACTGCCTCATTCATTCATTTGCTCATTTGCTCACTCTTTCAACAAACATTTTTTGAGTGCCTGGCAAGAGTCAGGGACTAGTCAAGATGCCCAGGATACAGGCACCCATAAGACCAGATCTCTGCAGGAGAGTAGACAGATAAGCAGATGAATGAGGAAAAGGAGGCATCTCTGAGCTAGGTCTGGAAGGATTAGTAGGACTTGCCTGGGAGATGGAAAGGGGCTGGGTACAGGAACCTCCACAAGAAGTGAGACTTGCTCCAGCAAAGAGCAAAGACTTGCTCCAGTTTGTCTTTGCTGTATCTCCAGCAACAGAACAGAGCCAGATACACACCATGTACTCCATAAGTAGTGAGAGAATGAATTACTTGTGCAAAGAATCAAATCATTCATCATCTGTCAGCCCCTTAGCAAGACAGACCCATTTCCATTCCTTTTCTGACCTTTTTATAGATAAGTTGTTTTATGCTCTCTGTGCTACAGTGTCCCTGATTCCATCTCTTCTGTCATGTGACACCTCACCTTTGTTCCCAACTTCATGTCACCAAGAGACAGAGGGAGTAGGAAGCAGAGACTCTTGAATAGCAAAATTTGTATGTAGTTCCTTCAAATGATCAAGATGCCTAACAAATCTAATAAAATAACAGGAGATGAGGACATCAATATAAGAGCAATTGCATCTCAGTTCCCATTGTCCTGCAAACACAAGGTAAGCAAGGGTCGCTCAACCTTGGCACTATTAATACTCTGGCCCAGATCATTCTTTGTTGTTTATTCTATGCACTATTGATGCTTGGCAACATTCCGACCTCTATCCACAGAAGCATCTCCACCCCCCACCAGTTGTGACAACCAAATATGTTTCTGAACATTGCCAAACACCCTTAGGAGGAGAGCAATCAAAATTACCCCAACTTGAGAACCACTGTGTCAAGCTGCGATGAGCAGTAGAGGATAGGTCCTTGGTCATCCTCTCCTCTGAGAGTCGCCAATAGTCAAGACGCACAATCTCAGAAGACTCTCACAGAAACCCAGTACTGGAAATGACCTTGGAGGACATCCAGTCCAACTAAGATTTTGCCTGTAAGAACACTGAAGCCCAGAGAGGGGGAGCAGCTCTTTAAGTTCATTCTGCCCGTGGGAGCAGAATAAGCCCCAGGTGTTTTCCTGCCAGACCAGAAGCATCCCACCACATCACAATCCTGTATGACATAATTTTTCTGAGGCTTCTGAAAAGAAAGAAAACTAGTTGATTTGGCAGCAATAGAGATGCTTTCTTACACTAACAAAGTTATAATAATGATGATAAGTAACAATAATAATAAAAACTAACACTCACTACATAATTGCAATATACCAGGCACTTTTCTAAGAACCATTTTGCATTTGCTCATAACCTTTTGGCATAAAAATCACAGAAATCCTGCTAGGTACATATTACCACTTCTATTTTTATAAATTAGGGACAGAAGCTCGCCAAGGCCAAGAATGTTGTCCTCGGTCCCAGAGTAGGCCAACAGCCGAGGCGCAGCTCACATGGAGCTTTCGGCTTATGATGCCCCTTGTCTTCCCTCTGCCGCGGAGTCCCTAGGGCTCATGCTGCTCCCAGGGGATGAGCTCCCAGCTGACTGCTACCCTCCCTACCCTTCTGACTTGTATTGGCTGCAGTGCCAGCTGTGTCAGGCCTCTCTGCCTTCCCCACACTTCCATCTGACATTAGCATTTCCAATTCATGTTGAGTGACAGTCTTCAGCACTGGATGGAGTCCATCTTCTCCAGCAAGTCTTTGCCGAGTTTCTCCTATGGCCCAAGTTCCACACACAGCATATCTAGGAAAACTAAGAGTAGTCGGTTTTGTTTTAAGCACGTGTCATGATTCGTCATTGTTTTATAGATTTTTGTCCACCTTCCCATTAAACAGCATATTCAGAGGGCATGGACCATGGATGTCCTAGTCATTCTTGTATCCTCTGAGCTAGCACAGGCTACATGCTCAACAAATGCTTGTTAAATCCAATTAAATTTGTGGAACATCTGCTCTAGGTCACACACTCTTTGATATTTAATCTTATCTTATTTTATCCCACAAAAACCTTACATGAGGTATATCTCTGTTTTAAAGATAAAAATGTAGGAGCAGAGGCTTTTAAGGGATGTGTCCAAAGTCGCACAACTTGGATGTAGAATTGTCCCAGCAGTGGTTCAGAAGTTGAACATATACATGATTCCAAAGAGGCTGAACAGAGTACTGGTTAAAAGCACAGCTGTGGGGGCCAGACTTCCAGTGCTCGTATCCCTAATTGCTTGTGTAATCTAGGACCAGTAACTTCTCTCTGCCTCAGTTTCCTATTCCGTATAATGAAGGTAATCAGAATAGTACCTACCTCAAAGAATTGTTGTGAGAATTAAATGAGTTGATATACACAATGTGCTTTAAATGTTGTCTAATGTATAACAGTCAATACTTATTTAACACATACTATTTTCACAGTAAAGGCGATAGAAGGACTAAACAGATATACAGATGAAGACACACACACACACACACACACACACACACACACACACACACACATCAATTAAACAACAGAGAGCAGTACCAGAGAGAATCAAGAGTGGCACACAGAAGAAGTGTCACAGGGGAAAATAATCTTTTCCTGCTCCACAGGAAATAACACCTTGCATTCAGGTTTTTGCTATTCCATTTAGAACTGAAAGAACACATCCTTGTCTCTGACATAAGCCACCCTTTTTTACTAGCATTGAATTCAATTTAGCTTTATATGGTGTTTAAAAAAACACATACACAATTCCAAAATGCCTTCGAGTGGATGATAGAGGGAAAAGGCACACGTACAGGCATACAAAAGCAGTTATTCCTGTCTCATGCTGCTACCCTGTGTGAAACTGACTAGGCAAAGTTCTGCAGAAATGGCTTCAAATGGCTGGAAGAGATGGGGGCTGTATGGAGTCAGCTGATGAGATGCTTAACTCCAACTCATATTCATTTACTGCTACATTTAAGCTGCTTTCAAGACAGTTTTCGCTCAAAAATACCATTCATGTCAAAATGGCAAAGTTCTGGCTCAGAAGCTTCAGGATACTGAGTGATCCATTTTGCCTTCATCTTCCTAAATACGTGGGTGAGCAGAGTCTTGGATAGGTCAGCGGTGCGGTAGCACCATAAATAAACAATCATGTAGATATCTGATGAATGTGCAAAAAATACATTACTTAATAAAGAAACCTCATTATTTCTCCCAAGGGTAGCTCAGAAGTCAGTTCTGGGGTCTTTTTCTTTCAAAATACTAAAGATGAAGAGAAAAGAAACTCTCCAATATCTGTATTCCTGTGTTACTCTAAACCCAGAAGTTGGAAGTGATGGGTTTACGATAAAAATTATAAAGTAAAGCAAAAAAGATGAGACTATCTATAGAGTGAATGAAATTTAAAAGACATATCAATAGATAGCAACATGTGGACCTTATTTAGACACTCATTCAGATAGTTAAAAATAACGTGTATAAAATAATTGGAAATTTTAACGCTGACAGGGTATTTACTGATAGTGGGAATTATTGCTAAATTTTTCAGTGTTATAATGGTATTGGAATTGTTACTCATCAAATATACACAAGGAAATATTTACAGGAGAAATAATATCTTGGATTTGCTTCAAAGTAATATGGCTTGGAGTATTAAAAAAACAAAACTGATCATAAATCATTAATTGTTGAAGCTGGATAACAAGTATTATGGTGATTTGTTATACTAGTATACCATCAGGTCTCTTTTCTGTATGCTTGATGATGAAAATTGTATAGATTAATTCTTAAAAGAGCAAGGAGAAAAAAATTTAAAGAAAGTGATTGAGAATGGTTTCCCAATCAGAATGGCTTCTTCCCCTCTGACCAAAGACTGACACATATAAAAAGAAAAAAAAAGTAGCATAGACAGTCATCAAGACTGGTCTTAACCATCTGTTGGGAAGCACCTGGACGACATGGAAGAGCTGCCTTAAGGACAATGATCTGAAGCACTCTGGACAGTTCTGTAGCATGTGGCTGATTCTGTCTTCCAGTGGAGGAACTTATGCCCATAGAGAAGTCTTCCTTCCCCTTTATCAGATTGTAATCTGCATGAGATAGACTACCACTGGGCTTTGTTCATTGTTCTGCTTCAGGAGAACCATACATAATACCTGGGAGATAGAAAATGTGTAGGATTACACCTGCTGAAACGAATGAGACCGCGCGTGTGTGTGTGTGTGTGTGTGTGTGTGTGTGTGTGTAGGAACAATTAATTAAATTGAATGTTCATAATTATAGATAACAATACTTTTTTTTAATTTTAAAAATATGGATAACTTCTACAGGTAGTTCTTCAAATATTTTAAATCAATGTTAAATTGATTGATATTTAACCAATGTTTCCCAAATTATATGTAGTATAAATTATGGTTCACAAACAATTTTTCTTTAAGAGTTATGTATTTACTTTTAATATTTATTAAGACAAAAGTAACTGACATTTATATTGACACAATAGTTTTGGAAGAGGCTACGATGATTCATATTTTTCGTTATTAAGTAAATATTACCACTGTTGGTAAAGAACGATGGAAAAAAAAATTCTAGAAGCTACTCTCCATAGGCTTGAAGAATTGTGGGCTTCAGTGGCATTCTGCTAGAGAACAGCTACATATTTATTTCTCATAAGTGCCCCCATGGGGCAGCAAAGTATTTTAGAATGGGGACCCTGGAACCAGACTAGCTGGGTTCCAATCTTCATTATAACACTGACTAGCTGTGTGATGTAGAGCAAGTTACTTAACAACTTTGTGCTTCCATGTCCTCATCTGTGAATTGGAATAATAATAGTACCTATCTCAAGGAGTTATTGTGAGATTAAATGTAAAGCATTTAGATGAAGAAGAAAAAAGAGATACTACTATAAATCACCTGAAGGGCTAAAATTTAAAAGATTTACAATAACAAGTGTTGACACAAATATGAAGAATCTGGAACTCTTGTGAATTGCTGGTAAGAATGTAAATTGTTTCAACCACATGCAAAACTACTTGGCAGTATTTACTAAAGTTAAACACAAAGCCTGCCCTATGTCCCTGACATTTCACTCCTGGATTTATATCTAAGAGAATTGAGTATATATTTTCCCCACAGTCCATGTACAAAAATATTTCTAGCAGCTTTAGTTATATTATCTCCAAGCTGGAAACAAAGTATCCATCAGCAGGAGGACTAAATAAAATGTGGTAAATTAATACAACAAAACACGACACAGCAATAAAAACAATGAGTCACAAATATATGTTAAAACAAAGAAAAATCTTACAAACTTTTGTGGAGTAAAAAAAGACAAAAACAGAAGCACACAGTACTGTATGATTCCATTTATATGAAGTACAAAAACAGACCAAACTAATTGGTAATGATAGAAGTAAACTTGGGGAGGGTACTGAATTGAAAAAGACATAGGAAAACCTCTGGAGTTCGAAAATACTGAATATACATACAAATATCCATTGAATTATACACTTAAGATTAATGTACTTAATATACTTTACTGTATTTTTTATACACGAATCAAAAGTCAGGTACTTAGAACAATGTCAGGTATATAATAAACACAATGGAAGTGTTTACTATTATTATTTACTCTTATCTGCTAATTATCTACATACTTCAAAGAGTCTACAAGCATTTCCTGAGAGCCTAAATGTGTTATGATGATACAAACATTATCAAATACAGTTGCCATACTAAAAAGCAAACAAGTTATTTGGGAGTTCTGCTAACTAGTTCCAGTCACTTTCAATTCTTTTTTCTCCTTTCTTCCAGTTGTGTTTATGACAGCAAATGGCTACTCTGAAAGCACCATGGCTCAGCAATTAAATCCAAAGGCTCTAGAGTCAGAAAAACCTGCTTTGAATTCTTTGTTCTGCCATTTACTAACCTTGGCGATGTCACTTAACATCCAGAGTCTCGGATTATCTTTAATATATAGTTGATAGCAGAAGCTGCTTCCTAAGGTCATTTTGAGATGCTTATAAAAAGTTAGTTATTACTATTATTAGA
Source organism: Tarsius wallacei (assembly GCA_963574415.1). Lineage (NCBI taxonomy): Eukaryota > Metazoa > Chordata > Mammalia > Primates > Tarsiidae > Tarsius > Tarsius wallacei. The sequence goes on from CAUYQG010274581.1 coordinate 14,049, forward strand.
TACTATTATTAGATTGATTTAATCTCTAACTTTTAAAGAAAAATGATCGAGGCTAAAGTCAGAGATTTTAGTCATTAATTACAATTGAGGTGGCCGTGTTCCCAGGTTCACCTTCGGTTGACTCATTTCAGAATGCTTATGTAGACATCACCTAAAAAAGGCCATGGATCTTTCCAAACTGAATAGAATAACCAACTCCAATTTATCTACAGCCATGCTTGTAAAAACCTGTCATATGGCAGTCTGGTATGATTTTAAGTATTGTCTCTATTACCAGTAGAGAAGGCAGGGCATCCCTATTTGTGCATTTGCATTCTTCTCTTGACTACTGACAGATTTTCCAATAATATAAAAGAAAAAAAACTCAGCAGGCGTCTCCACAAGTGAGTGTGTATTGCACCTGCACTTGTGTATGTGCCTCTGTGGCCTTGCCAAACCTCTCTGTAGCCATGACATGCTGTGTGGATGCACTTTTGTCACTGCACATATCACACCATAGCTCCCTTAACTATTTACCTAGCTGCCATCCTCACTAGATGCTAAATACTAAAAAGCAGAAGCCACAGCTTGTCCATCCCATACCCACCAGAGCTTAGCATGGTGCCTGGTACAATGTACACTCAAAAATTCTTTGTTGACCTAAATGTTTAGAATAATCTAGGTTACTATTAAACAGCAATTTTTAAAAAAAATCAGAGATACCCCCTTTCTTCCAGCACAGTCAGACTCACACAAGAATACAAGGTTTTGCAAGCTGAGAATGGAGTGAATTTCAGCCCCCCACTTGTCCTCTCAAACCAAGTCTTTTTGTGCAGTCAATGGCCTACCCAAGCATAAGTAGATGACCACGAGAATGCCATAGCCTTGTAGAGAAAAATAACGTAACGTGCCTATGGCTTCACTGTGCATCACTCTCTTGCTCAAGATTACCTGCGACCATTTTGCAAAACCAAATCTGGATGTCTTTGTCACTTCTAGGTGAGATAACTACAACTCAAATGGCACCCAACTAATAGGGCTATTGACCAGGGTACAGTAGCCATTACCTAAGCTTTTCTTTGATAGGCAGAATCAGTAGCACCCATCCTCCATAACCTGGGTACCACCTGAGCCAATGTAATTAAATCAAGGTTGGACTCAAAGCCTGTAAGTTATATTTATAATTCAGGAACCAGATACTAGAGTAATTGCCTCTCCTGACTCTTACCCTCCAAGGTTATTTGAATCCAGCCTGCAATTCTAATTCTCTCCCCCACCAGTCTAGAGCAAGAATATTCTACATCCAGGTCCTGACACAACTCCTTGTGCTCTCCCAAGAGCGATCTTCTCTCTGGGATCCTCAAGGTAGGGGAAGAGTCTTTCTATATGGGTTGCTAGCTTGGATTTTCCTTTTTTTTTTCCAGTTTTTTTCCCCTCCCTTCCAGTTGTGTGTATGAAAGTAAATGGCTATGTTCAGCAATGAACCCAGCTCCAGTTTAATTTCTATTTAAACCTTGTAAGTGCACCCCAGACACGACACTGAGATGGGCATTCAGAATCCAAATAGAGCAAGTGATATATGGCAGAAACTAGCAAATCCTCTCTCTTAACTCCTTGTGCTTGGTATTTCCCCACAGAACACTGGCAGCTTCACCTCACGTCACCACAGAGATTTAATAGCTAAGAGCCACAGTGAGGTCTTGTCTTACACAATTTAATTACATTCACGAAACAGACAACAGTGCATTTACTGGCCCGCCATCAAATATTATCATAAGTAATTTAAACTCAACTTCACTTGTCCAAATATATGGACAAAATACATTCTGTCATCCCAAAGCTTTAATATTCCCTCCATAACTGTGAATCATCGACAAATCCAGAGTAATTTATTCTGCTTTCCAATTGGAAGCATATCTTAAAGGGAAAAAAGTCAGAATGTGCAACACTTCTGATAGTAAACTTGTCCACCTGCTATACAACATAAATTAAGGAGCCATACTTTAGTGATTCAATTACACCACTGAGTAATTGAAAATACGCAATTACAAGGAGTTGAGGTTCTTATGAGAAATATAATGTCTGCATTCCAGATTCCCTAGTATTTGATTTATAATTGGAATATTGGCATAATATTCTACATTTGAGAGGAATTGCTCCCTTTTGGATAGTTCTAGAATCTGAATATTTAAGGCTACAAATACCCTTAGAGCTCATCTTGTTTAATCCCTTGTTTTATATATGAGGAAGTGGAGCCCAAAGATCAGCCAGCTCTGACTACAAGTCAGAAAGTTTAGGATGATGGTTAAATTCACATTCTCTGGAGCTGGATGAAACTCAACCAAATGCACAAGCCACTTCATCTTTCTATGGCCTTGGCTCTTCCTTTGTTGACGAGAAATGGTAACTCCTAAAGCAGTGGACAACAAATAATAACTCTTAAAATTTCGTACAGAAGTATCTTCTCTAAAACACTTTGTGTTAAGTATATATAGGTACTCAGGAAGATTGCTACCATCACCACCACCGCTATCATCATCACCACCATCATCATGTCCAGTGTTGTTTCATTGTATCATTTCATAGTCTTTTACTTAAATCCTATTAATTCTCTCAACATCTAACCAACAATTTGGCCACAACATAGCATGGTTACTGTTCTAAAATCGCTGGTATGTCTTTACATCCTATCCTGAAGATAGGACATCTTGCAGAACACTTGTCTGGTTTGAATAACGGGATTCCTGTTCATTTTTAGGACAACACGTTAATGAACCACTAAACACCCAATACTTGAGTGATTTCCTGATTTCCTACCCACTGACTAGGTATATTTGCATTAAGTACAACACCATCAGATCCATTTTCCTATGCTACCTGTCCTAATCCAGTCACATACACAGATCTGCCATCTTAGCCCTGTGACTACCAGTTGTAGACTACGCATCTTAATGTGCAAATATTTTTAAAATCACAAATGTATTCTCATCACTGACCTCCATTCTGTCTCTTGACAAAGGAAACCATAGCCTCTTTGAAGCCCCAAATAACACGTGTGATCAAATGCTAATTTAGCAATAAACAGAAAATTGACTTCAAATCATCTCTCTGTCACTCTAATTGATTAACAGTCACATGAAAATTGATAACATGATTTTCAGCAAGAGAGCGTGTGGCACAGGCTCTTCAGTTCTATTGGCTTCAGATATTGACTTCCTTCCAAATAAAGCTTTTTAAGAGTACATTAGTGAGTCCACTAATAAACTTAAAAAGCAGTCTAATTACAATAATGAACTCTGTACAATGAGTTGATGTAATATTGAAGCTTACAGATCTGTTTCTCTCACTGAACTAAAAACAAAGAACAAGTCCTGCTGAATCTAGTGCAACCATAGTTTTGCTTGACTAGGAGTGAGTCAATGACTCTTTTTCCCCTTTGCTTCTCTAACATGTTGACAAAATGTGGTCATATGGTATCTACCAGCCTTAAAAATTTTCCCCAAATGCATATTAATTATCTTAACATGAAATTAATTTTAAACTGTTCATTCTCTCGTGTTTACATGGCTCAGCTAGAGAACCATTTTCAAGAAGTAGAAGACTGAAAAAACATGAATGGAAATCAAGCTGCATTTGTCTAGGTTGTGAATATTTTGAAACTGAGCAAGTTATCACAGCAGAATTTGGCTACAGTTTGCATTGGCAGTAGGAGAACAGACATTGGAATTACAATGAAGCGTGCTAGCTAAACTTCCCTGTGCTGGGAATTCTCTATTTGCTCCTCTAAACTTCACCCTTCTCTACTGTCAGTGCCCTGAAGACTGACCTTTGAAGATTTTGTCGTCTTGCCTTCCACTTCTGATTAGGTCGAGATATTGGAAGACACTAACAATAGATCCAAGGTCAGGAGGCAAATGAAATGGGACATTTTCCCCCCAACTCCCTCCTTGCTGGGCACAGTTTGAAAGGGACAACATCCCTCTACCAAAGGTGCACTCCTGAAATAGCTCCTCTCCCACAACTATAGCTCTCTGGGTTCCAGAATCAGCTCCCTCCCCTGGCATTTCCAGGTCTAGAGGTGGTCCTAGCCTCCCATTGTAGTCAGCCCTGGGGGATTCATCACTTGTTGATTTCTTTAACCCTTCCCACATCCTTGAAAATAGTCTCTTTATTAAACCCTAACCCCATCTGAGTGCACCATCTGTTACCTGCCAGAATCCTAACGGGTATGTCTACCTTCCATTAACCCAGCGACCTCTGTCTGTTGAGAGTTATAAACCCCTATGAGATCCTAAATGAAAAATAATTATAAAGACTGTTTTCTGCAGAAATGCACATAGTCACAAATATGTGAATTTGGGGATACAATTTTAAAGAGCTGACAGATACATTGAAGCACATACATATATCCCAAAGTATAAACCCACACTATGGCAAGGTGATTTTTAAGAGGACAGTTTTTATTTTAAGAAGTGAATTATATGGGTAACAGGCTGTTTTTAATAGAGTCCTACTTTGGGTATCAGACTATGGAATATGAGATCATCAGAAGGCACCACACCAAAATAGTCACCAAATAATGAATCAATATAAAAAATATGATTATACATGGAGTCTTTCATTTCATTTATTTTCTTAAGTATCATACCATGTAAATACTTATCATATATATACTAGATGTTTTTCCGTTAGTCATGGTTTTACCTCCTTGTAAAGTTTATTATTATTCATCTCAAATACCATCTGGACAACTGATAAGTAAATATCTTTAAAAATCTCTAAAGGAGATTTCTTAAAGTTTTGCCATCTACCAGCCCCACTCAGCATTCTCAAGCCTGATCTCCAAGGATGTTCATATGTATTCAGCTGCTTTTTATCAACACTGGTGGCTTCATAATACTAAAAGTGTATACACCAAGTTACCCCAATAGAAAACATGCATGGGTTGTGATGAAAAATAAATTCCACTTCAAATAGTCACCCTCTCTGCCTAAGAGCCTTCCCCATGGTCCAGAAGGAGTGTTTTTCTACAGAAAAAAAAATGGCTGAAATCCAACACTCCAGTGATTTTGAATCTCTTGAGGTCTCTATCAGTAGCTATTAAAATTTAAAGTGTGCTGCATAATCCTTGACTCCTGAAAACACTTGCTACTCTTATACCTTAAGCTACTGTCAGCTTAAGCTATTCTGTGTGGTTCATAGGGGAACAAAATAACCACTGCAATAGACACCATACCACATAAATGTCAACCAAAGACCATGCGAATAAAAACCTCCATTGATGTCTTCCTTCTAATGCCAGTCATCTTAATGACCTTATATTTAAAAGTCACTTTTTAAAAATATACAAACTTGTTTAAATATCACAATATAGCGTATATAAACATGTATGTGCCCTATGGGTATATAAATTATTTCTCTTTTTATGCCAAAAAATAAGAGTAGTATAGAAGAAACCTTAGATGTTAATAATTTTAAAGAATGCATGGATATATAAACTTCATTGTTCACATAGTTTACTATTAGTAGAGCACCTCTCTTTATTATCTAATATTATTTTCTTTGTTAATAATGATCTTCCTGGTTATTTGGGTGACTGTCATTAACATCAGTCATCAGCAATACTGAGTGATCTTCCTCCAAAATTTTGTTTTTGTCCCTATTATTGCCTAATCTCTTGTAAACTTACCAATGTTGGAGTCAGCAAACTGTGAAGACTTTCCTTCATCCTTTTACACAAGGGTCTTCTCCTATCAATCGGGAGATGACTCTTCTGTTTAATCTTAAAAGAATAAATATGCAACTGATCTTAGAAGCCCAAAGCAGAGTTCTCTCCTTACTGTCTCCAGCTCACCTATATCCTGTACCTCTGACACCATCCAATATACTGCTGCCAAATTAATCTTCCTAAAAGCACAGCCCTGATTGTACCCCCTCTAACCCACCTTGTTCAAACCCTTCAAGTGCTCTTCATGCCCTACTGAAAGAAGAAATTATTTGAACTCAATAGCCTGGGACTCAAAACCTTTATTAACCTGGCACTGGCTTTACTCTAACTTCCATTTTTCTACTCTGTGTTACTGTGGGTTCCATATTAATTACATCACCATTCCCTGGAGGTACCATGTCCATTAAACACTCCTTTGCTCATCTTATGCCTCTCACAATACAAAATGCATTTCCTATGATAGTTTAAATGTGACCTCATCGATGGCATGTTATGGAATTTTTTTATACCTTCCTACCCACCACTCTCCAGTACAACCCCAGTGATTTATCTGGTAGTAATTTACCTACTTGTGAAATTGAGTTAATAATGATCGCTAACTATGAGGATTACATATGTAACATACTTACAACATAGCTATGCTTTTGTGGTGATTGTTACTTTTATCTTAAACCAGTTATTGTATAATAAGAAACTTGAAAACTGAATCAAATTTTTTTTTTTATTTTTGTATCTTCTACTGCTCCTTTCTACCACAGCATAAATAAGAAGGAACCAGGGAAGAACATCTAAAATAAACCACATGTCCTCAATTCTGAGACTAAGAAAGAGCCAACAGTTTCAGAATCTGAGTATATCATTTATGTAGATCAATTTGGCCTGGAAATGCCATACATGTACACCAGCTTTCCCTTAACAAAGAGTGTCAACTTGGGTCACTACACGACCACTAATTGCTTTCGAAGAGATGTCAACCGTAACACTGAAGGCTGAAACTCCTTCAAGCAAGATGGCAGCTGGGTGTAACAAGAAGTCCTGCCGCCTTTACCAATGGAACCGAGTCTGGCTTTTCCATTTCTCTCTTTTAGCTTTCCTGAGCACTCACTTACATAGAAAGCAAATGAGATGCCACTTTGTCATCTTGACCGCAGTTTCTCACAAATCCTTCGTCTTTTAAAAGACCTTGAGGGCCAGATTCTAATCTGAGTTGTACTGTGATGAGTCTCTTAAAAGAGCCATTCTGATGCCTGCAAGCACAGCAAAAGTATTAGGAAATACAGCATCATTAGTCAAAATCATGGAGGCCTCACAGAAGCCTTACATAGAGTCAGAGTGGCCATTTTGGATGTGTTTTAGGAAAGAATTCATGCCTCCTAACTACCCGCCAAGCATTAACAAGTTTTGTTCTGTCAAAAGATGGCGACTTTAATCCCAAACTTGGCATGAAAAATGTGAGCAGAGGCATATTCAACTGCTCTGAGATATTTTTGATGCTGTACACATTCAGTTTGCAGAACCTCCAAACCATAAAAGCACTGGGTACATCTCAAAATGACATGTGGTGACTTAGAGTTCTACCAGAGCACAGTGCACCTAGTTAATTGGCAAAGCTGGTCACTGGAAAGCACACTCCACCCTCCAGCAGCTGACAGACCACTTGTGCAACACCCAAGGAAACATTTTAAGCGGGCAAGAGTCCTTAAACCTCTTTGCACAAAGCTCACATGACAGCCCAGCACAACTCCTTATTTGCACTTGTCTTTTGCACTTCTTGGGCTGTGCTCAGAGAAGAAGAAAGGTAAGGCTTTCCACCCAGGCAAGTATTTTAAGCCCTACTGAGCACAGAAGATCTCAGGGGAACTACCCCCAGTCTGCAGGGTCACTGCTTCCTAATTTCCCTGGGTGGTACCTGATGACTCAGCAAGAGCCTACATCCTAATTCTTGCACAGAAGCAATCACCCTAGTTCCAGGAATGTGTACTGGAGCCAGAGGCCCTCAATACCACTCACCAGCTATGTGAATTGGGACAAGTTCCCCAACTCAGAAAGATTTTGTTCTTCTCGATGAAGAACAAAATATAATATAAGAATGAGAATAGGTATAAAAAGAGTTTTGTAATATAAAATATTTTTAAATTAAGGATTCGTTTAGATGCTAATCCTTAGATACCACCCTACTCTGCCCAAACACCTTCTTGGGTTTGGTACTGTTAGATACAACACTATAGTCATTCTCTAGGGCTGCCATTACAAATTATCACAGACTGGATGGCTTAAAGCAACACCCGTTTATTCTTTCACAGTTATGGAGACTAGAAATCCAAAATCAAGGTATTGGCAGGGCTGTGATCTCTCTTAAGGATCCAGGGGAGACATCATCCTTTCACTCTTCTAGTGTCTGGTAGTTGCCAGCAATCTTTAGTGTTACTTGGCTTTCGTAGATGCATCACTCCAACCTTCACCTTTGCCTTCACATGACCTTGTCCCCTGTGGGTCTGCATCCAAATTTCTCTCTTCTTATAAAAATACCAGTGATTGGATTAGGGTCCACACTAATCCAGTATGACCCCACTGTAACTTGATTAACTATGAAAAGATCTTATTTCCAAATAAGATCACATTCATAGGTTTTGGGAGTTAAGACTTCATCGTATCGTTTTGAAGGACATAATTCAATTCCTAACAAACACATTAGGCTTCTTCTGACCGCATGCCTAAACTAATATAATTACCAACAATGGGCCACATCACATAGCCCAATTAACCAAAAGAACTCTATCCTTTAGTATTGATCACCAAGCAGTGCTATTATTTGTTTTAGGCGATAGGGGCCACAATTTAGTTGCAAGTTCCAAGCACAATTCTGGTATGTATTAAGTCCTCAGTAAATGTAAAATGGACAAATATTGTGAATGAATGAACGTTGACTATGGAGGGCAGTAGATACAGAATAACAGTGTATCCTGGATATTCCAAAATCATCCTGATCATAAATATCCCAGCCCCACGACTTCATTTGTGCATATCAGGACATATGTCTCAATACTAGTTTGGAAAACAGGCTTTCTAAAAAATAGGAGTCAGAAGAAAAGGCAACAGTTTTGTTCTTAAAATCTATCACTTCCCCTTTCACAAATTTCTTCTCTTCCTATGTTTTCTCTCTTAGAAAAATGATGCTTGGGATTTCTTGATCCTTTGCTATTAATTTATGTCTTCTCCACTCCCATTCACTAAGTTTTCACCCTCTACAAACCCTTCCAAATCTCTCAAACCAGTCCCCTCTTTGCCACTCCCACTACCACCTTTATAATTGAGACTTTCTCTGTGTCTTAAATGATTCACTTTGTTAACTTAAATTTTTGATTCTTCTAATCCTTCTTCTACCAGACTAATTTTTCAAAATGTAGATTTGATTATTCACTAGCTTCAGAGACAGTCCCTTGCCCTAAGGATAAAACCCAAGATCCTTAGCCTGTCATATGTGACAGACACTGCTGGCTATGTGTTCATCAAAACTCATTTCCTCTTCTCCTGGGCACGCAGCTGGAGTTCATTGCCCAACCTTCATTGCAGTTAAGTGTGACCATGTGAGTGAGCTTCTAGTTAATGGAATGTGAATGAAAATGACATGTGCTATTTCCAACCTGGTTCATAATCTCCACGCCATCTCCTATGCTCTGTCTCTCCCCTAGGCTGTCATTAGATGCAGAAGGTCCATCATAGGGGTCTGGGGCCATAGGACGTGTCAGAGGCACAAAACGGAAGGAACCTGGGCTCGTGGATTAATATTGAATGAAGACTACCTGCTACGTGAAAAAGGGATTCATTTCTGTTGTGCTGAGATGCTGGTTTGTGCTGGTTGTTTATCACAGCAGCAAGCCTACTCTGACTGAGCTGCCCTTAGAGGCTCTTAATTTTCAGGTTCTTATCTATCTCCTTCATCCTATCATTTGCTCACTACTTTCCTCCATCTCATACCATCTTTTTGCCTCAGTGAACTACTATGGTTACCCAAACTCATTATTTCCTTCTTGGTTTTGGTCCTATTAGGATAATGCTTTCTCTGCTCAGAATAGTTTACTGTCCCAATCTATTTGCTTGATTTATCTTTCTTCATTGTACTTATTACTACTTGACATATTATGTATTTATTTGGTTATTCTCTTATTCCCTCTAGAAATTAAACTCCTTGAATAGGACCTTCAGTCATTTCACTACTGTATCCTCAGTACCCTGATTAACCTCGTCTAAAACCTTGAGTGTTTCTTGAATAAATAACAACTCATAATTTCAAATACAATGAGCCACACACTGTGCTTAGTACTTTACATATATCTCTTTTAGTCCCCACAAGAACATGATGAGATAGCGCCATTCTTTATCCTCATTCTACATACAAGGAAACTAAGACTTAAAAAGGCTAAGTTCCTCACCAGGGTGTACAGCTAGTATGTAACTGAGTCAAGACTTGAACTCAGACAGATACAACCTCCTTTCACTTAACTACTTGTTCATGAAGCAATAAATGCTCTGTAATTTATTCAATCTTTTTCAATCAACAGCAGAAGAGTACACAGGGTCTGGCAATCACCAAGCCGGTAAACCAGGTATATCCCAGATTACTTCAAAGACTGAGCCAGCATCTAGAAATTCTGTTCATGAACCTACACAGGGATACTCTACCACTTCCATATTTAATGTCATTCACAATCTTCCAGAGCAAAAAGTTAAGAATATCATTCCTTGAAGGTAACATAAACACTTAAAATGTTTTCTTTCCAACTCTTTACACTTCACTTCCTGTCTTTTCTGGTTCAGCGCCATTGAACTTAGTGGGTAAATGGGCAAATATGTATCTCCAGACTATACTAAGCATGTCTTTTGATGTGCCCAAGTTTCAAAATGAATGTCACTCATGTTACAGCCTCTCAGGTGCTTAAAAGTATTAGCAATTTCCCTTTTCCTTTGCTATTTTTTTCTCTAGGCTATCTATGCTATATTACTTCAATCTCTCTTTGTATAGTAAGTCATGCCCTCTAATCCATTTATCTTTCTCGTCACCCTTGCTTGCAGTCTTTCCTTTTTCATCTTTTTTTTTAAAGCAAGATGGTGCTCTAACAAACACACATATACACAGACACACTCACCACAATCTCCAGGGTCCCCCTTTCCGTCAAAATTATCTCGGTTGACATGCTCTTGTGACCCCCATCCTCCCTATCTCCACTTTTTGGTCAATATTTACTTATCTTTGGCATTTTTGCTTAATTTCCATCAATAGTCACAACTAGTCTTTTGACCTGCTATGATCTACGTGAGGCTTTTTTTTTCAGGAAAAAGTTTATGACTCAATTTCATAAAACTCAAGAATTTCAAATAATGATGAATGTGAGCAACTATAAATGCACCCTTGCAGCAGCACCCTATGAAATCAGCCTTCAGACAGAACTCAAGCCAGTCTTTCCAATATTGATGAAATGCACCTTATCCCAAATTATGCTTGTGAGAACGTTTTCTTTACCTAACATGAGTGTATAGAGTTTATGAAGAAGGGAAAATTTTGCATTGCTACTGTCATGCCTTTTTATTATTTCCCCCAAGCTGTACACAGACTTTGTTTACCCCAACCCACCAGTGTGAGCAAGCTTTAGACACCAACCTCTTCCTGACTATTAGTCAAATAATTTGATAAATTAACTCCAACTAACAGAAATTTAGGCAATATCTGCCTATCTTTATTCAATATATGATGTCTCTGGACCTCAGTTTCTTTATGTGTAATAAAATGGAGATGGTATTCTGCTTTATGACTGTCTTTATGTAAGGAACTCTCAATTATCTATATGCCTGTTATGAGGACAACATATTCATTTCTACAGCCGTTTCCCTTAACTTCCATACCCCCAAGAAAAATTTTGGTATTGATACATTCTCCTCCTCCTTACACACACACACACACACACACACACACACACACACACACACAAATAATCAGGGAAGTGGAGAGGAGTCTGAGAAGGCCCAAAGACAGGTGATGTATTCTGAAAAAGGTAAAACAAAATAATATCGAATTCAGGAACAGAATGGAAAAATAAGTCAGTATGCTAGGGTAGATTTGGGGGGAAATTTGGGGGTGAGGGAGAAAGGGGAGGATAGTGAGTTTTGAAGGGCATGGCTGTTGTCATATAAAAGATGAGATAGAAACAGAGGAAAGAAGTGCTACACATGTCCTACTTCCTGGGAAGCTGTTGGAGAAATAACCACAAAAACAAATTAACGTAAAGACTATTTTCCTTTATTTTGATCCTTGCCAAGATTGTTCCATAAGGGGTTTCCGCTTTATAAAGGTTATGTATAGATTATTCGTTTCTCCATTACTCAAGGCCGTGGTCAGTTCTACCTCCCCAAATCCAGAACAGCCCACTGAAATCTCTGCATGTCCTTTTGGGACACTGCCTTCCAACCCAAGGCAATGATGCCTAAGAATCCCAACAAAACATTACCAAATACAGTTAGAAGGTGTATTCTCTTGCTATAAAAAGGACAAGCACAGAAGCACTTAAAAAACAAAGCAATCGTTTGAAGATTATTCACAAATTTGATTTATCTGTATTCTTTTCCATTACATTAGTGTGCTTAATCAAGGATTGACTGTCTAAAGAATTACATATTTCCTCTTTTTTTTTTTAATCTGGGTCTCACTCCGTCTCTCAGGCTGAAGTGCAGTGGCACAATCACAGTTCATCACAGCCTTGATTGCCTGGGCTCAGGCGATCCTTTCACCTTGGCATCCTGAGTAGCTGGCATTACAAGCACACCACCACACCCAGCAGCTAATTTGTTTTTATTTTTTTGCAGAGAAAAGGTCTTGCTATGTTGCCCAGGCTGGCCTCAAATTCCAGGGCTCAAGTTATCCTCCTACCTTGGCATCCCAAAATGCTGGGATTACAAGCATGAGTCATGCTTAAACCATGGAGGCCTCCATTGTTTCTGGTGTTCATTTTGTGATTTTTATGATTATTTTTCATGAATTACTTCCCATCTTAGCTTTTCAAGAATTTCTGGATTGATAACAGGGTCTTGCTGATTTATACGGCTAGAGTTTAGTGGCTAGTGTATTCTATTTTTTAGCCTCTTGCACAACTTTCTAACTCTTCTACCAAAAACCTTTTGCCTTTGACTTCTCTAAGTTTTTCCTCTTTGTAATTTAGTTAAAGGGGTAGATCAAATAATTACTAGTTAATTCTCTCACATCAGAGTTCGCTAGTCTGGCTTCTTCTTTGATATGAAGGGGCTTGTTTGACCCCTCATTTTTCTTTACTTTCTAATTCTATTGTTTCAAATAAATATTTTGTTGTGTTTGTTCTTTGACATTATGGAATCTACTTGTACAAAATGCAGATTGTCCAAGGCAAGTTTAATTCTTAAATATTAATTTATAAGTGGCTTATTTCAAGGGCAATTTTATCAACCTAGTTACCAAATCCAATCAACATTTTACTTAGAACCTACTCTATTCATAGAACTCTATGCATTCATATATTTTATTGAATGGCAGGGTGCTATATGGAGAAACAGGAACATGATAAAAGATATGGTTCCCGCCCTCGGGAAAAAAGGGGTTTCAAAGGAAATAGCTTCATATTTGAAAGAAATGGAACACATTTTGAAAAAGCTATAGTCTATCATAAGTGATATCAATAATAATGACAGCTATTTATTGTGCACTTACTCTATGTGGGCTCTCTCTGTGCCAAGGGTTTTATGTTCATTCTTTCTTCTTTTTTTTTTTTATTCATTTTTATTTTATTTTATTTATTTATTTTTTATATATATACAATATTTTTTTATTGTGATATTGAGGGGTACAGTTAAGGGTTAGGTACACAAATATGTCTCGTTCAGGCACCGTTGTTGATAAGAAGTGTCCCCTCAACCCCAGACAGGTCATTCTTTCTTTTAATGTTCACAATAGTCCTATAAGTTAAGTTCTGCTCATTCCCATTTTGCAGACAAGATCATGGAAGCTTGAGATTAAGGCACTGTCACTTGTGAGTTGCCAAATCATAACAACCCACAAGTGACAGTGTTGGGGTTCACATCCATGTAGTCCACACTCTTAGACCCTTCATTAGAAATACAGAAGGATGGGCATGGGAGTGTCTAGCACGTAGTAGGTATACAATCAGTGCCTGGATAACTGTAGGAGGAGGGGCTGGGAGGAAAGTCGTGTGATGTAAACAACAAGCTTGAGTCAAGAGGTAACGAAAGCTAGACAGGCAGGACAAGGTCATAGCTGGGAGGCCTGGTAATGAAGTGAGCAGTGAAGCCTGCAGGGAAAAAGGCAGGCACTGAAGGCTTTTGAGCAGGGAAAAAACTCGAGAATGTGTCAACTTGACATAGTTCTTCTCAGCACTTATGTGCACAAAAAAACTAAAAAGTAAAGGCTCCAAAACCTATTCAGCGAAAATAACTTCTCTAGGGGTGGGACAATAATAATTTGAATAAAGCAAATGAGTACAGGGGCATCACAAAAAAAAATGGGTGAGATTTACATATTGGACTTTGTTGGAGGGGGTAAGAAATGATTCTGAGATTTGGAAGCTAATGACTATTATTGCTATTATTGAAAATCATGTCAGGAAAAGGTGTCAGTTTGAGCTTGACAAAATGGTATGTCGGAGGCACTCAGATGTTCTTACACTGAATAAAAATATGAAGGAAGGAAGGAATAAATGAATGAAGTGTTTTAGAAAAACTGAGCTTGAGGGGGATGGTGTGGTCCCAAAAAATTTCAACTGGGAGCTGGGCTGGGTGGCTCAGCCTGTAATCCCGCGCCTTTGGGAGGCTGAGGTGAGTGGATTGCCTGAGCCCGCGGGTTCAAGACCCACCCGGGCAACTCGGCGAGACCTCATCTCTACAATAAAAGTCAAAAAATCAGCCGGGCGTGGTAGCACGCGCCTGTAATTCTGGCTACTCGGAAGGCTGAGGCGGAAGGATCGCCAGAGCCCAGCAGGTCGAGGCTGCAGTGGCCGGGAGCGGCCACTGCACTCCAGTCTGGGCGACAGCATGAGACTCCAACTCAAAAAAAAAAAAAAAAACCAAAATTTCACCTGGAAACAATCGACATTTCCAGCACTCTTTCATCTCATTTTCATTTGTCCCACGTGACCAAGCATGCCGACTGTGCCTTTCTTTCTCCATATCTCCTTTAAAATTCTTCCTCTAAGTTATTTTAGATAATGTAGTGGAAAAAATTCTGATTTATAGAAGTAATTCCAAAGAGAGTCTTTTGTTGTGCAGTCAGAAGTTTTTTTGTTTGTTTTTTAAGTCCAGCAAGATTTCTTATTCTCTAAGTTCTCTGGTAATAAGAAGGTCCAGCCAACACCTCTATTCAGCTTACTTAATGTTTTTAAACTCTCATTTAGAATGTAAATCAAATAGGGGATCCAAAGACTTATGCAAATAACCTAAGGAAATAGTATTAAGTTGTGTAATGGGCATAAGAGATGTGAAAAGAGCAAACTAAAAGAGAAAATGGAAGAATATAGCTGAAAACTTATATACATAAAAGGCTAGGCACCAGCTTTGATGACCACCAGTTTTCTTTCTTTTTTGGTTTTCCTTTTTCTTTCTTTTTTTTTTTTTTTGCCTGAGGAGTATCATAAAGAAAAATGAAAAAAATGATTGGTATACGAAATTTAAAAAAGAAAGGGGTTCATCCCTCCTAAATCATGACCGTTAAAAATAAAATTTTAGATGGATCCCTCTATCCATCCAAAAACTCTATGTATAGTGAATAAAAATGAAGGCTTCAGAATCAGACAAATCTGTATTTGAATCTAAGTCACTTTTGCCATTTACTGAGTGATATGGTGCAAGATAACTCATTTCTTTATATCACAGTTTCCTCATGTGTAATGTGAAGATAAAGCTTCAGGTTAGTTGAGGAGATTAAGTGAGATAATGTGCTTAGACAGTGCACAGTAAATTGCTCAATAAACCACATATACATCATTTTTAAAGTAGTATACTATGCTAGACACTGAGGAGAATCAAAAGACATCCATGACTTGCTCCTTGAACTCCCTACTCTCCAAGAGCCTCAGCCAACAAACCTCTGGCTGTAATACTGCTTTAATAATCGGAACACCATGAAGATGTAAAGGGAACAAGAAAATGTGTGGAGTAAATTAGAAAAATACACACTAGTTACTGATCTAACATTATGGCTGCTCTGGATTAAGGAGATTTGGGTCATCAGCTAACCAGTGTTGCTCAAAGTAGTGTTGAAATCTCTAATGGAAAAAGGATTAGTGGACAGAACCAGCTGTTTGGGGCATTGAAATTATAAGAATCTGAATGTGATTATAAGAAGAGGTATCCTGGGGGAAAAGAAACGCTCATTTTTATATGTGCATTATTATTGTACAGGGAAGAGGTGGTGTCTGGGAGAGAGTGAAACACATCCCTCTTAATACACTATATGGGCACTTAAAACATGTGTTTGTTAGAGGAAATAATCCATCTAAGATAACAACCCATTATCGATGTCTTGCTGAAAAAGGAGGGTATTTTGGAAAGTTTTATTGGACTTGAATTTTTCAAATTTATGCTTATGCATGTCTATTTAGGGTTTTTAAATACTATTTTCTTCTCCCTGTCACTAATCTTATTTGTATTCTGGAATAAGTTATACTGTAGTGTGGTAGGTGTTTAAAGATATCTTTTCAACTGAGTAATATTTTTACATAATTTACATTTCACATACATATTTAACTCTCCTGGCAAAAACATAACCTCACTTAACTGGCAAATGAGTTAATATTAACATACTTTATTAATAATATGAGAAATCCAATTTAAATTTTTTAAAATGCCATCCCTTTAGAACTTGATGTCAGTATATAACACCTAGGAATTTTGCTTTCAGGTATATTTCACAGGGTGTATCTGAATCCAAGAAACAGCTGTGAAATGAGTAGTGCTTTTAAGCAGGCAGAGGACTCCATGACAGGAGTAATAGTAACTAAAGAAGTAATAATACTCATTGTAGTAGAAGCAGTAATGGCCACATTATTGCTAAATGCTTCATGTATGTTAATACATTTAATCCTCTCAATAACCCTATGAATTAAATTGCATCACCATCCTGTTTTACAGGTGAAGAACTTGAGGAACAAAAGGAAGGTTAAGTGTTGGCCGAGATAATGCAGCAGCTGAGCAGCAGAACTGGAATCTAAGGTGATAAAAACTTGAGAGCTTTCTTTGAGAACCTAAGATTTTTGATATAGCTCTAGAATGGGCCTCACTTACATGACTGCAAGGAGGGAGAGCTTGGATTCCAACCCACGTCATGTGATTCCAGAAGCACTCTCTTGTTATGAAACCACAGTTCTGTTTCAACGGCTCCTCTGTCCTCTGAGCAAATACAAGCCCCAGGGGACTTATTTCATCAGTGCAGGATATTATATATGACCAGCCATCTTCATTCTGGAAGTAACTGTGAATTAGTCTGAATAGTGATGAAAAATAAAATGGTTTTATGAGCCCTACTTACGAACTTTACCCATTTCCAAAGTGCAAATGTGAAGATGGAAGGAAGGCAGGAGAAGAGAAAGAAAGGAGAAGGTGTTTATTGAACAACTATATGTTCCAAGAAAAGTGCTAAGCATTTATGCATAATGAGTCATCTTAAGAGAGCACAGAGATCAGAAAAAGAGCCACAAAAGCAATCAAAAGATCTAATTATATATTAACTCTGCAGAAAGATTAAGAACGCTAGGTTGACTTACTGGGAAAAGTTAGCTATTCGTTTTATAGAAGTGAATAGAAATTTGAGTTGGGAGAGCTTCAACGACCTGTCTCAAGTCACACTTCCAGTTGGTTAAATCAAAGACTGGGTCAGTCCCCTGGGTTTCTCGCTGGTCCTGTCTGCAAGTTTGCATCTCACTCCAGAGAGGGCAGCTTTCCTGTGCTCTCCTGCTTCCCCTCTATAACCTGGCACCAGCTCATGTCTCTCAGCTGGGGCATTCTGTTCCCAGGGTTGTTTCGTGATTAAGTCAGTCTGAATCAGGAAAACCCTCCGTCAAGGTTAACCAAAGGGAACAGTGGTGGGTACCAAGCTTGATTTTCTAACGTGCATAAGAGGTTTATTTGGTTTGTTCTCACTCTTTCTTTGGAAAGAAGAGGACAGGTGTTATGAACTAGATACTTTTAAACCTATTTTATCGATGAGGAAACTGAGGTTCAAAGAAGTGAATAAACTTTCCTAAGGTTGCTAAGCTAAGAAGTGGCAGATTCAGGGCTCAACTGTAAGATTACTAAACAGAAGTTTCACAGGTGGTAATGAAATGCATACATTTATATGTCTATGCCTTTAACCATAGAGCTAAGGTAAAACTCTCTAGGCTGCCATTTCTTCTTTTTAAAGACACATTTTGCTAGGCTGACAGACCCTAGGAGGAGTCACTAGATCAGCTCTTACCTGCCCAATTAGGAAAGTTATTATAGCATGGAGAATAAATTGTCCCATTGTTGTTTGGCATACTTTTCCTTGCTTTGCTTGGAATAATAAATGTCATACCACCTTGCACCCATTGGAATGGCTACTATCAAAAAGAAACCTGAAAATGACAAGTGCTGATGAGAATGTGATGAAATTGGATCCCTTGTGCCCTACTCGTGGGGGTGTGGAAAGATACAGCCACTGTGAAAAACAGTATGGTGGTTCCTCAAAAAACTAAAAATACAATTACCATATGATCCAGTTATTCCACTTCTAGGTACATACCCCCAAAGAATTGAAAGCAGGGTCTTAAAGAGATATTCGTGCACCTGTGTTCATAACATCATTCACAAAAGTCAAAAGGTAGGAGTAACTCATGTGTCCATAAATGGACAAATGGAAAAGCAAAATGTGGTGTATCCATATAATGAAATATGATTCAGCCTAAAAACAAAGGGAATTTTGACACATGCTACAACAGGAGTGAAACTTATAGTCATTATGCTAAGTGAAATAAACCCGTCTCAAAAAAAAACAAAACCACAATACTGTTTGATTCCACTTATACAAGCTAACAAGAGCAGTCAATTCATAGAGACAGAAAGCAGAATAGTAGTTTCCAGGGACTAGGTGGTGGGAGGAAACAGAGAGTTATTGTTTAATGTGTATAAAGTTTCAGTTTTTCAAGATGAAAAGAGTCCTGGCGATGAATGATGCTGATGGTTGCACAACAGTGTGGATGAACTATATACTTTTTTTAAAAAAAAGGTTAAGATGGTAACAAAAAAAGGGGACTGAGAGGAAGAGGGATGCATGAGGACAGCCAGATGGAGAAAGAGAAATGACACAAATCAAAATGCCTGAAAAGAAAAAGTATTTAGCATCGTGCTGACCCATTGTAATTGTTTAATGAATGTTGAATTGTTGGTAAAGATGGCAGGAAAGGCATTAATGGAGGTAGTGATGTGACATTAACTTTTAGTCCACCTGTGTACCTCTTTCCTCCTTAGAAGAGTTTGGCTTCCCGAGAGAAAGATGCAAGCCTTCAATCTCCAAATGCAAAGCAATATTAAATGAAAAATTCACTTCTTTTGCAGTTATATGCACCTCTTTGGGAGCTGAATTCAGGTAGTGAACTGAGCAGAGCTAGTGTGGTGGTGGCAAGACACAGCATTTGGGGAATTGTTTCAGCAATTGGAGAAATGTGTTTTAATTAGGTTGGTTGGTTGGTGGTTCCCAAAGCAATGGGCTCTGAGCAGAAGGGAGGGAGTGTGCACGTATGCATTTGAGCATGCACATGCATGGGAGAGAGAGAAGGAAGAGAATGATTGATTGGAGAGAAGGGAAGTAACCTGCTGTAAACAGCTCCTGATGCTCTGAGCATGGGACTCATTTGAGACACAGGGAACTCTTGTACTTTTCGGATCCTAAAAACCAGTGGCATCTTCATGTGGCAACCAGTGGGGAGCTCTGCCCCAGAAGGTTGGCCTGGGGGCCCAGCTCATCGTGCCTGCATTTCCTCAGCTGAGTCTCCCTGCTTTGTGAAGTCTAGGAAGGCAGGGGAGGTGAGTATCTCATGGTCCAAAGCTAATCACAATAATAAACCTCCAAGAACAAAATTGACTGAAAAGAATAAAATTTTTAAAGTGAGACAGTTCTCTGTCATTTCTGTTTCGGATTATGTTGGGGAAGGTTGAACTCAATTTTATTGAGAAATCAATTGTAATTTGGCACTCTGCATGATCCCTGGCAGAGGACGCGGATAGCAGTCTCTCCTGAAATCTGCAAGCTAATTTACTTCTGCTGCCTACGCACTCACAAACAAGCCCAAATTAGAGACCCCTCTTCCCACCACCTACCCAGGCAGCCATTGATTTGCAACCCCCTCCTCTTGTTTATGAGATAAACAGTAAATTTGGGAAAGGAAACAAAAGGAATGAGTTTGGGTCAACTATCCAGAAAGGAGGCTGAGAGGCAAGATAAAACTAAGGATGAGAGCACGTGCTTAGGACTGTGAATTCCTAAGATACAGATGACCAGAAAGAAGAAGAAAAAGTGATGGTGTTTATGTGTGAGGGGAGAGTGAAATTGGGGCTGATGTTTTATTGTGTTTTACCAGGGCAACCCATCAAAAGATCTCTTAAGCTCATTTCTGTGTTTATTTCCATCAAGTTCCATCACTGTAACCAAAGAGAGCATGCCAATACTCAAGCTATAAAAATCTGAATATGATGCATACTGAGTTACCAGGAACAAAACATAAAAATGTGCTTTTTAATGCAATGCTATCCTGACCTTTTCAAGGAGAGAAGCAGCTGGACTCACCAGACTCACGGATTACAGGACTTTTCTCAGAATTTATCCAACGTATCGATGCAAATCCACCCAAAGTATCATTTACTTAGGTGGGAATTGCCATGTTGAAGGCTTAAGGCTCACCCATGTGTACCATGGAACACACTGTCCCCATGACAAGCCCGAGCGAGCTGTTTTCAGACATTACTTAAACAAGTAAGCAAGTTTCCAACTTCATACTTGGCAATCCATCTTACTGACAAGCACCCGGGTCTCTCATGAGGTGTTCTTTGGTACAGGAGAGGGAAAGGGAAGAACAATCCCAGTCTTCTGCTGTATTGCTCTTGGCCCAAGCCCATCACACCCCAATCCCACATCTGAGCACAGCTGTGGCTGTCACACACTCTTGACAAGGGTCACTTCCTTGAAAAGTATCACAGCATCTTCATGACAACCCCCAATGGAGACGAGCAGACAAATATCATCATCAGTTCCCAGCGGCACTTGCAATTCCGGATTCGCCACCTTAGGGGAAAATTTTCCTCCCACCCTCCCCAGGGGGTTCCCAGCTTTCTTCAAGCTCTATAACAAGGTTCCCTTTTCTCCATGCTATCCCCAGAGCCACCAAAATCTAGGACATGCAGCCTAAAATTATCGTTTCCTTCAAAGCCACCACAATCCAGAGCCACCTGGGTCTTTGCCTCTCTCATTTTTGCTTAGATGGAATACGTTTCAGAGTTACCTCTCTGTGTCCCCACCACCACAGGGCACAAGCACACCTGGGGACTTTGCAGCAGGCACCAGACTCTGAACAGCATTCAGAACCTGCCTTTCTAGAAAGGCTCATCACAAAGCTAATTTCTCTGGACTCTTGAGCTTACCTGCAGCAAATGGCTTTTAAGCTCTGAAGATGTGAATAGAGAAAGAATGAACTTCATCTGACTAAAGCCTAGAAAGTTAAACAGCACAAAACAAGAGAGACAATAAACAAGCACAAAAGTTAGAAGTATTTGTAGGTTCTGTTTGCCGCCACACAAGCAGACCCTGGAAACCAGCTTTCTTTCATTTTGCAAGCAAGCCACTATGAAGAACAAGTTCAGGAAATATACACCATTAAAGAATATTACAAGCAGCTTACTGCAGTAATACCTATAATTTTTCATTCATTTTAATATGCCTGTTTTTCATGTTTAGAATTTCTAGTAACTCTACCTTATTATGTTCCCTTGGTTGATGTGCCTATATAATCGGATAAACATTTGTTGAATATTGGGCTGTGCTGTTTTTAAAAGTATTTTTGAGGAACAACAACAACGACAACAAAAATCACTATAAAAACAAAAGCACCCAAGCACTGCCTTTTAATATTTAAGCCTTTCTAAGGTCGGGGAAAGATGTTACTTTTAAAAATGGGAGGATTTGAAGGAAGTGCTTTTATACACATTCGGTGCATCAGTTTATCACAATGCCCTAGCCACTTGGCCTTTTGAAATGAAATCTTTCGTTTTGTTGGGGAAAGGGGAAGAGGCAATGCTACATGAGGTCTTCCTTGGGAAGTCTCATATTAATTTCTAAAAACAATAACAATTAGCACGTATTTTGTAAAAATATCATTTAATGAGTGCTCACTACATGCCAGTGTATTACATGAATTGACCATTTAATTCTAACAAAACGCTGTGAGGTCTATATAATATTTAACCCCCTTTTATAGATGAGAACATAAGGCACCCGTTTTACAGATGAGAGCATAAAGATGATGTGGTAAATGCTTTACCACATAGCAAGCATTGCTAAATATTGACATATGTTACTACTTTAATCCTTGAAATTCTTATTATCCTCATGGCATAAACAACGTCTTTATCTGTCCTAAAAAATAAATTTAAAAAAGAGGACCAAAGAGTTATAGGATGTGTCAAACATCCCACAAGCGTGTTTAGATAGTCAAGAGTCCTCTCCTAGATTCCAGACTCTCAACCACTGTTAAGGTAGAACTGGTAAACTTTCCCTACAAACTGACTGAGTTTTCACTGTTTCAGCCTTAAATGGATAAATGTGGGTTGGATTCATGGTACTGAAGTCACCTTGGCTGGGAGCCAGGTTTAGCCTGAGGTCTTGATTCTATTCACTTGGCCATCTCAAGGGAGGCTTCCCCAGGTACCCTGAACTAGGCAAGTCTGGCCAAAAAGTATGCTGGGTGAGTGTCTTAGAAACTGCATATGGCAACAACCACTCTGTTTCTACTTCCTTGAGGTTCATGTCAACCACCAGAGGAAGACGAAGAGTCCTTTATCCCTTCAAGAGCCCCAAGAATTGTTCTCAATACAGTAAATATTTGTGGACAGACTCACTCCTCCCTCAAAGGGGAGTTAGGATTAGGAAAAAAGATCATATATTGAGTCACAGTATTATTAGAGAGGAAGAGGAAGGGCCTTCAAGTTATTGAGGCAGCTCAATAGAGAGCAAGCTGTTGTGGTGCTCCCTTTGGGTCCAGCTTCTTGAGTATGCCAGCCTCTTGGATCTTTCTCTTTAAACTGTTGCTCTAAACGGATGTTCCCCTACAGTTGATACTGTAAGACAGGCCTGGAACTGAAACAGAATCAGGAGAAAGGAGGCCATTTGTTTCCACTCAGTGTGAGCAAAGGAGTCTTCAATCACCTTCTCTTGATCCAGTCAGTGGATCAGAACTTGGGTTTGGGAGGGCCACGGAGTCTGGGAGGGCCACAGTCTCCATTATTAATGTAAAGTGGTTTGTTTCATCTTTCCATCGATCCCATCTTCTTCAGGCATCTCACGGGAAGAAGTGATGATGGCTACAGCAGGTCTAGTCAAGATGTTGGCACACAGGACCAAGGACCCCACCACATCTATACTATGCCACAAAACATCTCCTACTCCCTATTTATACTCCTAGCAATGAACAAAGCCTTTTGAAAACTTGATCCTAGGAAGTTATTCTGATGTCACTGATTAAAAACCTGAGAACCAAGGAAATGACATAACTTGACCTTAAAAGAGCAATGTTGATATCCTTCCTTTATGGTACTCAGGATACACAAAGGTGCCGATCACACTGTTATAATATCTGCAAAATCACACATAAAAGTCTTGCTCTTGATACCTCCTAAACTTCCATGGGATATGGCTATGCTGAACTAGGTCAAATGTTTTAGAACAGTTTTTGTTTACCATAAAACGAACCAAGGGGTCACCATTTAATTTTTAATAGGTAAAATGTGCCAACCTCATCTAGGCTGGCTTGGGAAGAGTCATCTGCAGGTAGAATTTTCCCAACATAAATCATCTCTTCCACTGTGTTCTCATAGCACAGTGTGCCAATTCCACAACTTCATAATTATTCATTTGCGCATTTGCCTCCTCTAACAAATCTGGGGCCCCCACTGGCAGGGCAGAAACCTCATTCTCTGTAGTTCTGGACCCCTGGTGCTCTGCAGCATATGACCCATCCTCAGAGCTTCAAAAATGATTCACAAATGAGGGATAGGTGGGTAGAGCACCATTCCACCAGTAGTCCAGCTTTCCTACTGCAGCATTGTCTTCCTGTGACCAACCCAAATGGTTAGATATGCACCTTCAACATGAAGGTCTCATCTATTGTGTTTAAATCTTTTTTTTAATCTATGTATATTTCTAGGCTTACCCTTTATTCCTCCTGAATTGCAAGCTAACGAAACAGTATGCCTGTAGTTCTAGAATGCTGGACCTATAACCAGCAGTTCATCTTTAAAATTCTCAAGATGCTCAATTTGAATGATCTCTTCTTGGCCTCCATCTTTCCAGATTGAGAGTCTTTTTGTTGTCTTTCTGTGGCAGGTCCCCCTTCTTCTTGACCGTATCCTTCTCCCAAGAGGGCCCTTTTATACTTCCTGAAAGTTCTATAATGGAAACTGTCCACTACGCTCCAGCTATAGGCTCTGAACTGGCAGATTTAATTGGCAAGTTTGGCAGAGAAGTGAAAATCTAAACAGGCTATAAGAGTCAACTCCCTCAAGCCTGACAAGAGGGAAATAAAAGTCAGAGGGGAGGAGATGAGACCGCCTGTCCTGGCTTTCTCCGGCTTGTTCAAGGCACACTGTTTTCTTCCATTTAAACAAAGGGCATTCTCCCATTCAGCCCAGAGCTCAGCAAACTTTTCTGGGATCTGTCCCAGAGCTTGGCCCCACCACTCAGTAGGTAGAGAGTGACTTCTGCCAAGTCACTTAACCACCCAATCTCAAGTTCCTCATCTGTAAAATTGGGATAATATTTCTCAACCGACATCCCAGGTTTCTAGCGATAAATATTAATGTCCGTAGAGGGCTTTGAGATCCCGGGGTGAAGGATGCAGCAGAGTGTTATTTTTATGACGTTGCAGCTTCCATAAAGCATCAAATTCAATGAGAAAGAGGAGAGAGGGGGCACTGGGCTGGAACCAAGAATAATGCAGGCAGATGCTGTTCGAGCTTCCCCCTACTGCTAATGCATCTCGACAGTCACCTGCAAGTCTGCTGCTATTCCAGTCCTGGGGCTTTCATTTTTACTGGTGACCTCGTTCAATGCTTCCCCATCCCCCACTTCCAAGAGTCGGAATCCCTATTTAGCATCATATTAATATGGAACTTCATAACGCTGATATGGATCTGTGTATTACAAACATCAGGGGGCCCGCCTGGCAGTCTGCTGGCTTCAACATGCTACTCAGCAGGGAATCTGTGTTCGAGACTCTGGAGTGGGCCAGCCTTCCGGAGCTGGCCAGATGCCCACATCCAAATCGCCCGAGCAGCACCTTCCCCTCCCTTCCTTTTTCTCCCAGAAGAGGCTTCCCAGGCCCCCAGGCACCGAAGAGGAGCACAGACTGCTGTGCACAGCCCTCTGTGACCAGAAAAGAAGCTGCTTTTATTTGGGGATGAAAACTTAGAAGAGGATTCTATTTTTTTTTAAAGTTAGGAAGATAAGTCCATGGTAAAAAGGAAGAGGGGAGGAGGATGATGACAATGTGATACCCTGGCTCTACAACAAGTCAGTGGCCATTCACTCTGGGATTTTCAGAAGTTCTTTGGAGACTTAGTTGAGAGGAGGGGTCCATTGGGGCCCATTACATTGTAGGACTCAGGTGGCAATGAGTCTATCATGTTAACTGCCAGTATATATTCCATTGCCTGGCAAAGGAAAAGGGTCATGGGTGGGGGGGAAGCTTTCCCTCATTTCCCTGACATGGGTGAATGAGACAGAGCTGTCCAAGGACTAGAAGACCAGGACAGTCAGATCTGGCGAGAGTTGTCAAGGAGGAGCCTGGGTTGGGAGAAGACACTGTGGACTCTGCCAGAAAGTGGGACTAGAAGCCCACTTAAGGTGCTCATACCCAGACGCACAAGGCACTGTCTCCCCATGACCCCCTAGTCCTTTTGTAATAATGCCTCGCCTTCAAAATGCCCTCTGCAATTTCCTTTTATTTGACTTTTTGTCTACATAAAGATGTTGTCTTTTCTGGGTTTTCTCTTTTGTTTTTTTTCTTGGTGCCAGTATGTGCATTTACCTAGCTGACAGCCCATCACATAACTATGCATTCTGCCTTCTTCCTTTCTTCCTTTCTGATAACTGCCCTCCTGAAACCTCACATATGATCCAGGATAGTGGATATTGGGGTTCAAAAAATAAGGAGAAGAAAAGATTATCACTCTGAACCAAGAGGTATCGAGGACATTGTCCTGGCACAGAATTAAGAAAATTGTGCATCAAGCCCTTTAATGAATTGGTTCAGGGACATCTTGCAATCTGTTTAGGGGGAACATTTATTCCTTACTTCTTTTGTTTCCATGGGAAAGGAATCATTTAGAACAGCGGTTCCCAACTTTTTTTGGCATCAGGGGCCAGTTTCATGGAAGACAAATTTCCACAGAGGAGGGGTGGGTGGGCAGCAGGGCATCATCAGGCATTAGATTCTCCTGAAGAGCATGCAACCTAGATCCCTCACATGCACACTTCACAATAGGGTTCACGCTTCCCTGAGAATCTAATGCCACTGCCGATCTGACAGCAGATGAAGCTCCGCTGGCTGGCTGTTCACCTCCTGCTGTGGAGTTTGCAGCCCCAGGGTCGGGGACCCCTGATTTGGAGTAATGCTATTGACCTTCCTCCACCTGATGCCTCCTTCGTCTCAAGGATGGAGAAGGGACCTACTTGATTGACAAGTTTGGAGGAAGGAACACAGCCTGGGTAGCACAGTCCCATCTGGGTCCCCTCATTAGGACTTGCCTACCTGTATCTGCTCCTCCATGTGGGAGGGCTACTCTGCCAGTGTCAAGGTGAGTCTGTTTAATTCTGGCGTGCAAGCATTAACAGACCCCCTCCCCACAGAGCTACACCTTGTCTTTTTTCTTTTTTCCTTCTTTCTTTTTTTGTTAGTTGGAGTCTCACTCTGTCACCCAGACTGGAGTACAGTGGCATGCTCCCGGCCACCACAGCCTCAACCTATGGGGCTCCAGCAATCCTTCTGCCTCAGCCTTCCAAGTAGTTGGAACTACAGGTGCGTGCTACCACACCCAGCTAATTTTTGATTTATTGTAGCGACGAGGTCGCGCCAAGTTGCCCGGGCGGGTCTTGAACCCACAGACTCAGACAATCCACTTGCCTCGGTCTCCCAAAGTGCTGGAATTACAGGCTGAGTCACCATGTCCTTTGTCAAGCTTTCATCAACAGCACTGACATCCTGATCTTTAGCGGATTGCCTCCCATGCCTACATAACTCAGTTGATGTGACTTTCAAAAATCCTCAGTGTAACCCGCTTGTTTTCCATTTGGCAATCCACTCGGTGTGGCTAAGAAAAAAAAAAAGTGCTTTCAACAGAATGTATACCTTGGTGCTGCAGTTTGTCCCTGTTGAGAATGGCCTTCATTCTGCAGAAGTTTCAAAAAAAGGAAAACTGTCCCTAACGAGAAACACCTATTGAGCTTTGCATGCTTTAACTCACTGGCTTCTTGTAAAGGCTCTCTGAGGGATGAGCAAATTGCTTTTCCTGGGTTAAAGGAGAGGAAAATGAGCCTTGGGGAGGCGATGAAGATGGTAAGAGGAACCAACAAAAACCAATATCAGTCCTATCTGCCCATTCCTACAGCCGTTCATTCACCACACATTTACTGAGCAACCACTATATGCAGTGGCCTCTGAAGGCAATGGAAGCCCAGATAGAAATCAGGCCCAAGCCCTGCCATGCCCTACATTTCCTTCTCAGAAGCTCTGGGGTGGGGGGAGCTTGCCTGAGGGATACTAGGTTCTCACCAACCTTAGGGAGCGAAATCTGATTTCCAATTCTAGTAGGCTCCAGTCTCCAGTTTCCACAAAACCTCAAGCTGCTACTTCGTCTGTCTGTTTTGCCTTTGGTCTCCTCGGGTGCAACTGAAGCTGTCCACTGAGCATCTCCCTCACAAGCGTCCTCTAACACTCATTACCGGCAGAGCCACACAAGGGAGGATGATTGAAGCTGAGACCTGAGCTTGGGGCGAATCAAGTAGAAAGATGTCTAAAAACAAGTGGAGTAAAAATCACCTTCCACAAACTATTGCCAGGTGAGTAAAACAGTCATTTATTTTTTGGTGACAGTGGTTATTGCTCCTTTGCAAAACAACAACAACAAAAATGAATATTAATATTGAGAAATTCATTTCGGCCAAAAGAGAGTTTTAAAAGTAGAATTATGACCCTCTGAAAAAGAGCTGACACAAATCTCTATTAGCATAATGGCACTATAACACTACCAAAGCCCTGTTAATGCAGCCCTCTGTCCGTCTCCGAAGCCCAGATAAATGCAGCAAGAATATTAGTTAGGGGTCTATTTGTCTATCAGTGAGAGGACAGTTTGTATGCGGGGAGCACCCATTAGTGCTAATGGGAGCTACAGATGTAAATCCCCAGGCTCTGGTAGAGGAAAAGGTCCCCTGGGGTTTACCGCCAGGAGCCCATCCACTGTGATAGGTACTTGGGAGCCAGCAAGTCCTCACTTATTAGCACAGTTCCACTCCAGGAGTGATTTGCAGCCTCACCCCAAGTATGAGAGATTGAGCTAGTCTTTCTTTGCCGTGACATCTATAGCCTCCCATGTTTTTTGCCTGTAGATATTGTGCCACTGAAACCTAGTCTAAGACAAATGCCATTTTAATTTGCTTTAGGCGGTGAAGGCCAACACACATTTCGGTGGAGAAAGTTATGTGTTTTAATTGCTTTATGAAGACATAGCATATGCCCTGACACAGTTAAATGATTAACAGATTACTCCAAATGCCTTTGGCATAGAATATCTATACGTTCATTAGCCAGAACAATTTATCTTCTTGATAAAACTAAAATTACTTATACAGCAGGTTTACTTTCCATGATTAATAAATGATAAAAATCTAAATTATCCATCTGAAATGTCTCTTTTTGGCCATTAATCTCACATTTATCAGCTTCTATAATACATATTATTAATACAAAAATTCAATTTTTCAAGTATCTTAGTTTCCTAAGAAAACAGAACACATTTAATGCAAATAAGCATCTCAATTAATAGGAAATTCTATAGTGATACCTAAATAGTTAAGAAATGAACAGACAAAGTTAGCTTTAAATATGCTTTACAAAAACCGATAAACAAAATCCATGACACACACAGGCATCAAAATGTCCCCAAAGGGACCCCTCTCTGAAATATATTTCCAATAGCAAGACATCAGAATTAATGGAGAGTTTAGTATCATTCTGTATGTGCTCTAAAGGACAAAATTAAGATCATGCTCAGAAACAGAGCCAGAACACAGCGATCTGGAATCCGCTAAAGGTCAAAATGCAAGCACTGCACGTGGCCAAAGAAGTGAGCTTCGGAGGCACAGGTTTAGCTAGAGGGGAAGCCTTGGGAATTAGATCCTTCTGTCAGCTTTTTTAAATGTTTAAGACCGTCTGTCCTCCAATTAAACTGATCAAGGGAGTCCAGGATGGTTTGTTAGCGACTCTGCTCTAGAGAACACTCATTAAAAGTCCCGAAGCTGATTACGGACTCCCCGTCTCAGGCACTTCACTTCTGCTGTCAGCTGCTGATTTCTCTGAATCTCAACTGCCGAGTAACTGTGGAGGCCGAGCTGCACGTCCCCCGCTGCCAGAAAAGGAGAGAGACATCTGCCACTCTCCTGAGTCACCTGTTACTTACCTTGGTGACTCACTCCCCCAGAGGGGCCAGGACAACACAGCTCCTGACAGGGTAGGTGCATGTGTGCATATGGTGGGTACACTAACTTGTGTTCATAACCAGGCCTTGGGTCTTCTTGGGAGACTGACACTCTGCTAGGCACAGGGCATGTAGTGCTGAATAAGAAATTGTCTGTCTTCTCCTTCAAGGAGTCACCATTTAACGAGGTGGACAGACAAATAAAGAAGGAACTCTGTCGGTCAATGCCGAGAGAGAAATCTCATGGGTTCTATTTCTTCCTAACTCAGGTTTTAAGAAAGGAAGAGGGATGAGGTAGGCCAAACCGCTGGAGGAGGTAACTGACAAGTGACAGGTTAACCAGAAGATGGGAACAATCTTCCAGTTAAAAAGAAGAGCATATGCAGAAGCCCAGAGGAGTGAGTGAACCCTCTTATTAGCCTAACTCTAACCCTGATAGTGAGTAATTGGCTCACTTTTTCGTCAACCACTCACTGAGCACCTACTATGTGCTAGGTGACAGGAACATGGTAGGGAATGAAGAACAAGCCAATAAGCTTCGGAGAACTGCAAATGCATTCTGTATGATTGAAGCATAGTGGGAGGAAGAGAGATAAGGACCGAGGCTGAGGAAATATATCTGGCTTTCACATTCAGTATTTGTGTACGTATGTGCACATGTGTGCATATTGTGGGAGATGCGTGTTATAAGAACAGGACTCGCATGGACCTAACCATGAATTTAACACAAAGGAAAAGGTGTGTAGTAATGCTTACTTGGCCAGATCCAGTAATGCTGCTTAAATGAGCCCCGAAGGGTGACACTGGTACTTTGCCCTGCACATCCAACTTTCTTTCATGCCACTCACCCTCCCAAATCTGTTCACAGACCCTCAGGGTACAAGCATGGCACCTCATTCTGCACTGCAGAATTGTGCTTTTGCTGGGTTCACCATGACCGCCTTCCATAGCCGAGCTATAGCAAAATGATCACGGAGTTAGGGTCATACTTGCTTTCCAATTTCACCCATACTCACAGGCAAGGTGCTTGATAATGATGGCAGTAACCATACATGACATCTACTGAGCATTTAATATGCATCAGTCACCTTGCCTGTGTTAACTCATTCAAACTTCACAATAAAGTTACAAGGTAGGTATTATAATCTTCATTAAACAAAGTCAAAAAAAAAGTTCAGAGTCTTGCATATGATCACGTGGCTAATAAAATGGTAGTGACTAGAGCCAGTCCCAGGAAATTTGCCTCCAGAGCGCATGCTCATAATCACTAAGCTATCCTACCTCTCTTGGTTGCCTCATTTTTTTTTTCAAATTCAAAGTAGATATAGTAATGCTAACGTTTAGCAAGAATTAAAAGAGTAACTTCAGTGCCCAGCACAGTTTGAACTCAAGAAATAATTATTTTCTTTGTCTCTCCCAATCCTACCCATTTCCAAAGCCTAGGTCAAATCTGTACTATCTCATGAAGCCTTTTCCAGACAGACATTGAGTCTACATTCACACGTTTCTTCTTTGAAGCCTGCTACAGCTTAGCATAACACCAATGGCGGCACTGGGCATACTGTGTTGCATTGCTCTTGAAGAATTTCAAGATTTCTTGGCTTTTCCAACAACTTGTGTTTTCCTTGGACTAGTAATCAAGTCTCATCTTCCCCTGGTATCTTTCCCAGGAGCCACCACTAAGAGCATGAGTTTCCAAAACAGGATGTAAGAATAAAGAAGAGTAAATATGATAGGCATCCACATGTAGAATAAATATATGTTGTAAAAGAAATTAAGTAATTCATACATTCATTGAGAAAGGAGGAATTCATATGTATCTCCATCCATCCAGCAGACCTAAGGAACTTAATTTTCAAGATATGTTCTAAGCTTTTAGTTAAATTTTTCTGTTTCCTTAGCCAGGCTCGGTGGCTCAGCCTGTAATCCCGCACCTTTGGGAGGCTGAGGTGAGTGGATTGCCTGAGTCCGCGGGTTCGAGACCCGCCTGGGCAACTTGGCGAGGCCTCATCTCTCCAATAAATTTAAAAATATCAGCCGGGCGTGATAGCGCGCGCCTGTAATTCCGGCTACTCGGAAGGCTGAGGCGGAAGGATCGCCGGAGCCCAGCAGGTTGAGGCTGCGGTGGCCGGGAGCGGCCACTGCACTCCAGTCTGGGTGACAGAGTGAGACTCCAACTCCAAAAAAAGAGAAGAGGTTGG